>BMAU01016190.1:0-59251 GCA_019973935.1 Trichonephila clavipes
TAAAATGAGGAGATCATCATCTTCACAATATTCCTTTATTACGCTTTCATCATATATAATCTAACATGGCGGACCTTTTGCCGCGCAACCGGGTGTTACCAAATACAACATCGCAGCGAGGAGACACCAGCCAAGTCCTTCCTAGTATGCGTTCGCCTTCGTCAGCGCTCGTTGCTCCTTTTAACAGGCTTGTTTACTCATAAATCCTTACGCGATGGTAAAGAGTTCGCTCTATTTTCATTTATTACTTCCTTAATTTTGAACCTAAACTTTTCAAACCTGACATATATATATATATATATATATATATATATATATATATATATATATATATATATATATATATATATATATATATATATATATATATATATATATATATATATGTTTAGTTCTAAGTACCATATATATATGGTTAGTTCTAAGTACCATATATATATATATGGTTAGTTCTAAGTACCATATATATATATGGTTAGTTCTAAGTACCATATATATATATATATGGTTAGTTCTAAGTTCCATATATATATATATATATATATATGTATGGCACAAAAAACTAACCAATTTTTTAGAGAACTAAGCATCTGAAAAAATTTAATTAAATTGTTAATTTAAAGATAAAAAAATATGGTGTTGGAGAGTTTATTCGAAACAAGTCATTTAAAGTTAAAATGTATGATTTGAAATGTTTAAAGTGAATGGAGTTAAAAGAAGAATATTCAGTCAAAATGGGTTTCACAAATCCAGTAGGACATGTATGGAGGGAGGTCTCCTAAAAAAAATGCGCTTTTAAGATAAGTACAGTGGACCATAAAAGTGTTCATACACTTGCGATTTTCTATAAAATTTAATGTTTTTAACTAATAAAAATTAACATATCAGAATCGTAAATTTTTAATGATATCTGCAACTTGTTCTTAACCCTTTATCTACCGCATTATGATTTACTGCATTTTTTTTCATACAATAATTTTTGGAACACTGTATTGAAAATTAAGGTACATAAACACAATACTCAACTTTGGGAAATTTGATCCGTTATAGCTAATTAATTAATTAAAGATATTCCACTGTAAAATTAATTATATACACTGTTCACTTAAAATAAAGAGTTAAATCGTTTTTAAGGCCCTCATTAACATACAAAAAATAAGACACTTAAATTTTGACATTAACTATTTTTTCGGGATAAAACTGATAATCTTTGCTATCCGCTGAAAACGCAATTTCTGCTATAAAGCTATTCGCCTTCCCCGCTAAAATACTCATCATAGAACCCAGGCTGCCATATATCTTGGAAGAGTGGATTTCAAAGAATATTCCTGCTAAGTATTGACAGAATATTCGTAAAATTGGTTATTCCATGTTATTTTAAAGTGAGTGGTACATAAGTACCATCGGCAGATAAAGGGTTAATGGAATAACATTTTATAACCAGTTTTTAAAACATAATATAACTATTATTTTTAAAAATTAATAATAAAAAAACTAAAAGTTACGCCACTAAAGTCTTCGCACACTTAAAAAAAAATCTCAACATAGCTTTAAATATTGTTTTATTGTATTTTTCCTTAATTTAACACTTAGTAGAATATGTTTTAGCGTCCACAATAACTTTTAAATGTCTTGGTATAGATTTCATCAGTTTTTTTTAAAGTTCTACATGAATGTTCCTCCATTCTTCTCTGATTATTGTTTTTACTTCATATTTGTTTTTTTTATATCTATCGTGTTTTCTTTTTTTAAACTTAAATTCTCACGAAATATGTTCTACTAGGCTTAAATAAGGTGATTGAGGAGGTATTTTCATAATTTGGGGACAGTTATAGAGACACCAGCGGCGTACATTGAGAGCAGTGTGCTTGGTGTCATTATCTTGTTAAAAAATGAAGTCGTCTACAATATCCAAATGTTTGTCGGCTGATTTCAAATTGTTCTTTAACATATGTAAATAGATGATGATTCACTTTATCATAAAAAAATATCAAATTAGCTAACTTTGAAGCTGATGTACAGATAGCATAAAAATTTTAATACTGATGTATGAATTTTTATTAGTTGAAAACATTAAATTTTGTTGAAAATTGCAAGTGTACGAACACTTTTGTGGTCCACTGTATGTCGAACACACGAAGGCATTGAAATAATGTACCGAATTTTCTCTTAGTTGACTTCCATTCTTAATATCTTGTAGCTCAGAACTGACGAAACGAAATCAGCAAATAAATTTTTTTAGAGCAAAATGTCACCTTTCTAACAAGCATAAATCTGAAATTGTTTGATCCAGATTTTAGGAGATATCAATCACAACAGCCGTCTACCAAACAAATAATGGATTTCATTTCCTCCAACCTTATACATATATATATATATATATAGAGAGAGAGAGAGAGAGGGTTGTTTTCAAGAGATTAATTTATATATAAATATGTATAATACAAATATAATATTGTCCCATTATATATTAATTCAATATCCAAACACATGATTTCACTTCCTCTGACTATGTCTACAATCTATAATTTCATTATTATCTTTGAAAGAAGTAATTATTCGCTGAAAATTAGCTTATTTAAAATATTTAATGCTCAAAAATGAATGATTTTGTTTTTTTATGTTTAGATGTTTTGATAAAGAAACATTTCGGAAATTGTTTTCAAAACGTTCATGTGAAGAAGAAAAAAACGACTTCCAAAAACGCAAACAGTCTATTCCGGATTCTATTTCAAGCATAAAAGGAGTCAAAAATAATAGGCCAAATTATTAATTTCAATCAAGAAACTAGAAGATAAACCGGAACAGCAGCCTTGAGGATACGAAATTAGTTCGAAAACATAACAAAATGAGAAAATTCATTATTGTGTGAAAATTATAATCCAGGAAAGTTTGAAAATATATCGTAAACAGTTCTAAAATTAATATTTCAGAACAATATCTTTTTAGATTTTCAAATAAAGCACAATTTTAATGATTAATGCTAATTTTTTGTTATAAAAAAATAATAAAAATTTTAAAAAAATGAGAGAGGAAATCATGTTTTTAAGAAAGAAAGTAAAATGCACAAAAGAGAGTTTTTTAAACTCTCAAATTCTTAGAGAAATTTTTCTTAATTATTTGGAGATTTCAAGTTTTTTTAAAGTTATTAATCCTGTTAAAGTTTCTTTCCTCCATTAAACGCTGATCACATAATTCAACTAATTATAAATTACACGAAATAAATTTCATAACTAATTTCAAACACAAACAATAAAACTTTTTAAAAGCTCATAAATAAGTAAAAAAAATAATTTAAAAGAGTGTTTGAATTACTGTTAAACTTTTAATAATTTTAAACGACATTTTAGTGACTTTATAATCGTTATCAGTTTTATCAACAACCGAAGAAAGAAGCTAATACTATTTTTATTTCGATTATCAGTTTGAGCTTGACAGATCTGAACAGACTTGAAGTAAGAACATCAGATCTATTTCTAGAACACAGGATAACGCAAAGTATAATCTATTTGCATAATAATAATCAAATTAGCTGCAAATAGAACGTGAAAAATACCCAGTAAAGATACCAAAGAGGGACAGATGCTCATTATAATGACTTGTTCCCATGACTAGATGAAATTATTGTCTGGTGCTGTCTCAATGTAGGTTGTAATCTTTCGCGCGCGCGCGCGATTATTTCTTCTCCCGTCACTCATTTTCTTCCCTCTCAAGAATCAACTTTGTTCGAAAACAATTTGAACTTGCAACAGATGGAGTAATTCACATGTTTAGAACACAGTTGGGAACTATTTTTAATAGGGGGGGGCTAAATATTAATTTAGTCTGGATTATAATTTCTTAAAAAAACATTAAGCAGATATATATTTAGAAATTTTTAAAAAAAATATCATATTCATTAATTTAATGAATTTTTTAATTCTATAATCAGGTTCTTACGACTTAAAAATCTGTTTTTTTAGAAAGCTAATGTGGAATTTTTTTTAAAAAAAAAAGACTTCTATGTGATAGTTTCCGCAATTCTTGTCACGGTAGGTCCAAATTTCTAACATTACGTTCATAGGTTAATTAAATAACTCAATTAATATAATTATTTGTGTATAATCAATTAATATAATTGTATTACTGAAATAACACACACACACACACTGCTACGAGTTATCAGCTTTTAAATGCAAGAGTTTCCACATAATTCACAAGCGAGCTCTTTTAATGATAATCGTAATATATTCCTCTTCCCTCTCTTTTAGGAGTTAATATTAGGTTATATTATTTAATAAATAAGTCTATTTATATCACATTTTAATTTCTTCTGAGTTATGACAGAGAGGTTTTTTTCTTCAGTTAAATATGATAACTACGGAAATTACAAAGGTATTTTATTTTTGGATGAAAAATAATGAATAACTTTTAATGAACTTTGATGAATATGCTCTTAAGGCTGTCTTCGTCAAATGTACGAGAGCTTGAACAAAACGCAGAAAACATTTTCGGATAGAAAAATGGCTCAACTTTCATGAAAATTTGTAACATAGTAACTCATACATTTGTTTATAAAAAATATGGTGTTTTTAAAATTTCAAAATATTCCATAAATAATTAATTTTTCCTTTTAACATGCAAAGGAATAGCTCATTTAGCATCACGGTAAAGGAGAAAAAAATACGAAACTCATTTTATATCAGAAAAAAAATGTGTAAAGAAAGATAGCTCCAGGGATGCCTTCAAGGAAGGGAACGATTTCGGGCTGTAGCACTTCACGGACGTACCTGTTGCTATTGAGATTCCTCTCAATTCGTAGCAAATTGAATCGTCCATGATACGAAATCACACTCCAAACCATAACTCCGGGTGTTAGGCCACTATGTCGTTCGATAACACACTATGGAAGGCAGCGTTCACCGCATCTAATACGAAAGCGGCCATCATGGTCCCACAAACTGAAGCGTGATTCATCTTAAAAGACAACTTGATGCAAATCAGCTTGCCAGGCTCTGTGCTCATGAGCCCATTACAGACACAGCCGACGATGATTTGCGGTGAGGGGGATGCTGTATAAAGCACCCTTGCACGCAATCCACGGGGCAGCTGACGTCAACGAATTGAAGAAGCCGACATCAGTACACCTGTAGCAGTAGACCAACGTGCTGCCAACTGCCTGGATGGAGCTGTACGGTCATTCACCGCCATGCGGGGCAGGTGTCTATCGTCGCTCGCTGACGTCACCTTCCATCGTCCACTGTCAGTTTTTCGAGTTGTTCGGTGCTCGTCGGTCCACTGCTTCCCAACTCGCATCACTGTCGAACTGTTCCGCTGCACACGATCTCCTATTGCGCGATAGAAAAATCTTCCTTCTCGAAGGTCGATAATCTTTTCCCACTCAAACTCCGTAAACGGTTGGAATTTCTCCTTTTTTCGTCGTAGAGGCTTACTTAGGTCTCACTAAACGCGTTCGCCGCTAACAAATAATCATTAACTATTTTCAACGTCCCGCTACAGCCCTCTATTTATACGCTTTCAGCATCAGTTCAGAGGGAACTGAGCACGCCATGCATGCGCGGTGGCTCTGAAACTTTACTATTTTACGTAACATCCTATAATTGATATTTGCTACAAAGTTCATTTAATTCTTATGATTCCTTCATGGTGTTGTATTTTTTTAGAAACAGCAGTGCAGGATAGAAATGAGTAATAAGAAAAAATAAATGGTTCTCTACAGGATAGCCAAGCCAGAATATAGTATTAATGTAGGAGTACTTTGATATCAGAACAAATATTCCGAATTATGGTCTTATTTTTTAACATTAACTGAAGACAGCCTTAATAGCTTTTACAGTTTTCTTCGCAATTAGATAACATTGTTATTTCTGTTATTTGCTCAGAAGAAACTAATTTGTCCGTGGATTAATTAACTAAATTCATTATTATAATCATTTAACCTAAAACGACATTCTTATCATCTAATCCAACGGCTCTTAACCTTATTCTTCATCTGGACACATCTGACAAACATGAAATTGTTGGCAGCGACAGTTAAAAAAAAAATTCAATTATTCTTAATATTTGTTTATTTTATTGCAATCATAAGCATCGTAAATAATATCCTACGCTAAAGTAACAAAAAATTCAAAATAGCTATATTGAATGCGATTTTTAGCATTACATATATTATCCACTAATTTTTCAAAGTCAGGCGTATAAGATGATATTCCCAATCTTGTAGCATCTTCGAGCATAATTTACGGCTTATATTTTATTTCTAAAAGTATGAGAGGAATCTCGCAGCCACAAAAAAAAAATCGTGGCGGATTGAGGGTTGGCCACGGTTAATATTGATACAGTGCATAGCGGACAGACACGGGTGCCGCAAAATAGCTTTGAGGGCACATTGGCACCCATGGGGACAAAATTAAGAACCCCTGATCTAATCTAATGCTGATTCAATTTAACTTCAAACTATGTAGCGAGTTGTGAAAAAATACTCGTACATTTCAAATTTTACTCCGATCGAAACGCTAGTTTCAGAGATATTTAAGAAAAATGTTTAAGAGACCATTTGTTGCGTTACTTAGATAAAAATACGAGGGCTGTACTTTAAGTAAGGATAACATAGTAAAATGACATTACATTTATTCTGTGTAATCACCAGCAAAGCTTATAACCTTTTCTCAAACTTCGGGAAGCTGTTGTAGACCATTGGCAAGGTGTTGATTGTTGATGTCAGTGACGAAGCCCCCTACTGAGCGGCATATAGCAAAAACGCAATGAAATCAGTGGTCTCGGAGAGGTTCCTTCAACTTTGGAAACGGGCCAAAGTCACAAAAATTCATGTCATGTGCGTAGGGAAAATGTTCCAAGATTCATCACTGTCACCGTCTCAATAGGAGAGTGACTTTGTTTGCGACATGACAATTAGTCATTAGACATTATAGTTATAATTACAGTATATTTGCTTGAATAAATCATTTACTGTATTAATATCTAACTGATAACTGTTTCCGTAGCGATTTGTGAAATGAAAAAAAAATAGCAAAAGTAATAATTCCAAAGTGCAAGTTATGTCTTGGAGTTTGTAACTAGAGTTGCAATAGTATTTATAAAGGGTGTTTTTTTAGAGGTATAGAACTTTAAATTGCAATAAAACAACGATGTATTATTCGATTGACATGAATTTTTTTTATTCGAAAGATAATCTTGTGGCATTACATTTTAAATATGATTTCTGGCATATGACTGCCACAGCTGGCTCGGATGTAGTCCAATCTGGACGTCCAATTTTCGATGACTGTTTCCAACATTTGTGGCCGTATATCGGCAATAACACGGCGAATGTTGTCTTCCAAATGATCAAGCGTTTGTGGCTTATCCGCATAGACGAATCCCCACAGAAAATAGTCTAGCGGTGTTAAATCACAAGATCTTGGAGGCCAATTCACAGGTCCAAAACGTGAAATTAGGCGGTCACCAAACGTGTCTTTCAATAAATCGATTGTGGCACGAGCTGTGTGACATATTGCGCCGTCTTGTTGGAACCACAGCTCCTGGACATCATGATTGTTCAATTCAGGAATGAAAAAGTTAGTTATCATGGCTCTATACCGATCACCATTGACTGCAACGTTGTGGCCTTCATCGTTTTTGAAGAAGTACGGACCAATGATTCCACAAACCCATAAAGCGCACCAAACAGTCAGTTTTTCTGGATGTAACGGTGTTTCGACATACACTTGGGGATTAACTTCACTCCAAATGCGGAATTTTTGTTTGTTGACGTAGCCATTCATCCAGAAGTGCGCTTCATCGCTAAACAAAATTCGCTTATGAAAATCGGGAACAACGGCAATCTCGTTTTGGGCCCATTCGACGAATCTGCGCCTTGCTTGATGATCGTTTTAATGAATTGCCAAACCAAACTGAGAATAAATCACTTGACAGCTGTTAAATCGGTCGCCATCTTGGAAAGTAATGCCAACTTAAACTTCTATACCTGGAAAAAAAACACTCTTTATATAAATATTAATATAATAATGTTGGTTGAATGAAGTTTATGTAATACCTTTTATTTCTAAAGAAATTCAGGGAATACTATGTACAGTAATTAACATGACTCCTAAGTAAACAACCCCTGAAGAACATGAAATCATCAGAAATTTGCCGAGAGAAAATGTGATGATTCGAAAGAAATATGCATTCACCGAGAAAGAGAAAAGCTATTGATTCGATAAAAAAATCTTAAGAAAAGGGAAAACACGTTGTTCTGGACAGATAAAAACGAACATGATAAATGGAGTAAAAGAACTCAATAGTCAAATATACCTCGTCCATAGTTAAATGTTGAAAAAATCCCCTTCAGAGAGTCTAAAATCGTTCTTTGCAATGCGTTACTAAGAACAGTTTTTGAATTTCTTATTTACTTTCTAATTTCCTTCTTTACTTAATTTTTTCTTTCTTTAGTTTGTCAAAATAAATGGCATATTTAAAATGGTGTTGTTAGCTTAAAAATAAAACAGATCACTCATAGTTCTTAAATTTTTTCGGCCTTGTGATAGGAGAATCAATAATTAATGGGTAAAAACTAGTAAACATATCCTCAACGCTAATTTATTTATATTAAGTTTGATGTTCGGTATTTTCAGAATTATTGAAGTGGGCTCTATGTTATGAAAAATTCAAATGTCTGAAAAGTTTTGTAGGTTATAGCTAATTTTTTTCATAAGTTTCTTTGATATAATGCAAATCGTTTCAGGTGTCATGCTTTTAAAATTGAAGAATGATTAATTCGAACTATCAATCAAAGCAATCATTTTTTAAAAGTAATTCATCATCTGATAACAATCATTTGACAATAAAGTTTGCTTTCACCTCTGAACATGAAGAGCGTGCCCTTTTTTTGAAACCTTTATATCTATGAAAATAAACGGAATTTAAGCGTTTTCTTTAGTTTCTAGAAGTTAATTAACCTTAATAATTAGGTATAAGTTAACACTTCAAGGTACCCGACTACATTCGGAACCGTGATTTTCAAAAGCAATTATAATTATTAAAGCAATGGATAATTTTCATGATATTTAGTGTCACTTAGATTAGAATATATGCATGATTTTGTTTTAAGGACATTTTGACAATTTTTTTTATTTAAATACAATATTTTGGCAAAAAATTAACTTAAAATAATCTTTTTTTCCAAATGTTCTCCTTTTGTGAAAAATGCTTCTACTAGAATAATGTTTTGCCTGTATATAGCTCAGACCTCTGTTCAGAGGCTCAACTAGAATTTTTGAAATATATAACTTAGAAGTGGGTTTATTCATATTTTACGACAACAGAGGGGAGCAATTTTAAGCAAAAAACGCGAATAGTTATTTCAATTGGTGGTAACTCTGAAAACAATGAGAATTTTTCGAAAATTCTAGTTGAGCCTCTGTAGAGAGATCTGAACTATATACAGGCAAAATATTATTATAATAGAACCATTTTTCACAAAAGGAGAAGTTGGAAAAAAAGATTATTCTAAGTTAATTTTTTGCCGAAATATTATACTTAAATAAATTTTTTTTGTCAAAATGTCCTTAAAACAATTTTATGCATGTATTCTAATCTGAGTGGCACTAAATATAATGAAAACTATCCATTTGTGCGCTTTTTTAAAATCATGGTTCCGAACGTAGTCGGATACCTTAAGACCAAACTTTTGTTTTATTAGGAGTAGTATCACTTACATTCAACTGCGAAAAAAATAGTTAAAATTATTAAAGCTGTTCAATTTTTTATGGCTGTATAGCAGTGGTCTTCAAACTGTGTTTCACGGAACCCTGGGGTTTCACGAGTTACAATAAGAAAATAGAGAAGGGAAATAAATATGTATGCAAAATGTGGATTCACGTTCTCTATAAAGTTTGTATAGTTACATGTATCTAAAGTTTATCCTATTCATTAAAACTGAAATTTTATTTATATATTATAATTTTATTTTGAAACACTTTTTAAACTTTTATAATAATATAGTAAAAAAGAATATTAAAACGCGAATGTTTTATCTTTACATGGATGCTTTCTACTAGATAGTGAATATTGTATTGTTTATTATCTTGTGTCCCACGAGAGATAATTTTATTCTAGTTAAGTAGCAATTTAAATAGTTTTTTAATGGAAAAAAGAGGCACCTTTTTATACTTGTGGAAAACAATACATATGATGAAGGAAAGGAAACAACATATCAACAGAGTTGATGTTAAAATCTAAATTTAAGCAAGGACAGCTTCTAAAGTTTAGGTTGCAAATTCATGCAAAATACACGGGATTTCTCACACAGCTATACACATTTGAATACGATTCTAGGGGCTCTTGATGTCCCACGAAAGCACCTTCAAGGTCTAGGGGCTCCGTGAGTTAAAAAAGTTTGAAGATCACTGCTGTATAGTAAGAAAACCCTCCGACTGAACAGTAAATAATAATAGAAAGTAAAACAAGGATGTCAAAAAGAGTGTGCGTGTATATGTGAACAATTTGATAAAAAGAATATTGTGAGTTTTATTAATGTGTGTAAAGCTGGTTTCATATTAAATGCAAGAAATATTTCCCCCCAATTTTGACAAATAAAATAACGTTGAAAAGGTTTTGGCGCATAGGACAAAAATACCAGCAAAACTAACTGTCGGAAATAAGTCATTTTAAAGCCATCAGTGACTTTCTATATCCGTAACCCGAAGAAATTTTCTATTCATGTTAACACGGTTGTGACTAATTCCAAACCGATTTTCTTTCACATCAATTGCTCTGCTCGAACAACCAAACTCCCCAAAATAGGACAACAATAACCAGTCAGAAGCGCATTGCAGCATGAGGACCCATCAACACCTCTCCCCTGCACTCTCCTCCATAACTGGGCTCAACTTAATTTTTATGATTAGTTGTGGAAATAATACACTAAATTTCGAAATTAACTACTATTAAACGCAATGGGCTAAAGGGTTTTCTCAAAAAAGGTGCTTTGGATGTTTGAGTGATATTTTCTTTTTCAAGAAAATTCTTATTTTTAGTACAGATATTGTATTGATTTTATATACCGTATTTAACTTCCCTTTGTACAAAAAGCTATCAACATAATGAGAATATCGTATTAGGATTCTTTTTTTTCTAATGGGGTTGCGCAGTAGTCGTTAACCTTTGCAGACCTAATACATTCCCCAGAAGCCGGCATCACTTTTTATTGTGGCACCATACAGGTAATACCAATTACCGCAAGTTATTTTGGTGCACAGTTTCCTCACCAGAGGAAAGCACCTGAGCTCTGACGATGTGAACTTTGATCCAGGAATTTTAATTTTACCGAGGGCACCCAAGCCAAACATTTACTCAAGGGATTTTTTGCATGCCATATAATCATACGACATGGCCACTGCCGAATTTTTGCATCATGAAAATCCGCCAACTTGGGCTGGGGTCAAACCCGCAACGTTGGGTGTAGAAGGCCAGTGACAAACCAAACACGCCACCCAGCCGACTAAGAAGATTCTTTGGATCACGCCAATTTAAGTATTTTTCTTTGCTTATTGTAGGTTCTTGTTTTGTTATTTATACTTTTGCGATGTATAGTAAAATGAAAAGGGGCAATAAGAGGGAAGAAATGCATTTATTAGATGTAAAGCATGCCAGTGTCCGGTCTTGGATATTTTTCCACGTGAAACTCCATGCCCGTTGAGACGTCACTAGTTCCCTAACAGAAAGAGGGCCCTTTGGTGGATATCACCGCAGATCAGTGGCTGAATGGTAATATCGGCAACTTTCAAGCAGAAATGATTCTGCATCACGTGTCTCTCAATATCGTGTCATATTCCATCTTTAAAGAGACATGAAAAGGAAAACCCCACAGACTCCAAGAGACACTTCTAGACTTCCCGACTATCAGACTGACTCTCATACTCTCTTCCAGATTTGCTTGTAAGCTCGAGAACCTACGATGAACTCTTAAGACTCCAGATAACGAGCATCACAAGCGTTTTATACAGCTTTCACGTCAGACTGTAACATCCTTCGACCGCCTCGACACACCGGAGGGGAGGAGAAATCCTATTTAATTCGATCCAACTGTTTCCAGTACGAAAATAATATTTATATCATATAAAAGCTGAATAAAATGTTTTGTTCCTTAAAATACTATAATAGTTAATTATTAACTTTTTTTATGGTATATATTTCAATTTATTCTAACCATTATTGTACCATTAAATGATAAATTGCACTAATACTTCTCTTCGTTAGTTATATTTGATCAATATAATAACATCCGATGCTTTGTATTTTTATTCGAAATAGACTTGATGTAATATATTGCACAGCTTTAATGCCCTTCTCGTTTAATTAATGTAAGGCAAATTATAGATGTGAAGGAGCTTATTATCACTTAGGGAGGTAAAGCTTACTTAGGGTTGGCTTAGACCAGACATGTCAAACACGCAGCCCGCGGGCGGCATGCAGCCACAACCATGACTTTTAAAAAAATATTTAAATATCGAGGTTTTAAAGTTTTTTTCATTTTAAAAATTATTTGAGGTGACTTTTTTAAATTTACAACATATTTACTTGTTACTTATTCTTATTTTAAAAGAAATAGAGAGCAACTTCTTAGTGGACTGAATAAACTACATGTCTCACACAATATAATGCAGTTGCAGTAAAAGCTATTGAGGTTAACACCATGCTACGAGTCAATCTCCCTCTTTTAAACCGTTCTAATAACTTCAGTCTCCTTTTGGTGAGTGACCTTGCACTTCCTATGGGCCTATGACCTTCCTATGACCTTGCCAAGGGACTGTTCATTAAAGCCCCCTTTAGAATTGGAGAGTATTAGGACAGTGTTACATCTTTATGACTTAACAGATAGCATCATAATTTATCGTGTGTGCGACTTGTATTTCTCTTTCTCCGTCTTTAAAGTATGTAATCAGTGAGAAGCTAAGGGCGTTGTCAGATGCAGTCACAAGACGAAACACAAGAAAAAGGGCAGAATTTGCTCAATCATTTGCAGATGAAAGTGGATTTTGGTAAAAATGGATTAAATCTAAAAAAAATTATTTAATATTAAAAAGAAAACCAAACTTCAACTACAATGGGTACAAAAAGACCAATTGAAGATGAACGTCGCATTTTTCAAGAAAAATGGGAACTGCAATATTTTCAGGTCCAAAACAAGAATAAAACATTATGCCTGATTTGCAAAAACTCTATTTCACTTTCTAAGGAGTATAATCTTAAAAGGCACTATGACACAAATCATAAAAACAAATTATGACCAATACGTTTCAAAATTTCGTGAAGAAAAATTGGTGGATTTGAAATCAACTCTTCAAAAACAACAAAATGTATTCACTAAATTTTTTAAGACAATTGCTAACATATAAAAGTTAGTTACCTGTTATTCCATTAAATAGCAAGCAGATCAAAACCATTTACTGAAATGTGATTTTATTGGTGAATGCTTAATTAAAGCAGTGGAAGTATTATGTCCAGCATAAATAAAAAAAATTTAAAGTGTTAGTTTAAGTCGAAATACTGTTGCTAGCAGAGTTGATGAAATAGCCGAAAATTTGAGAGATCAGCATCATTCAACAATATCAATATTTCAAATCTGATCGATTGCGATTGATGAAAGTACAGATATTCGAAATATCGCTCAGTTGACCATTTTTATTTGCGGATGCGATGTTAATTTAAAAATAAATGAAGAACTGTGTTGGAAGTCATTCTTATGCATAATACTATCACTGGAGCTGATATTTCTGATGCACTCATGGAAAAAGTAAAAAAAGTATAAGTTACCATTGAATATGTTGGTTTGTGTTGCAACTGATGGCGCACCTACCATGACCGGTATTACCAAAGAAGTTGTTGCAAGATTAAAAGAAACATGCAAACTACACGGAAACAATAATTTTGAACGCTTTTATTGCATTATTCATCAACAAGTACTGTGCTAGAAAGTTTTAAATATCGCACATGTTTAAAAAATTGTCTAAAAAATTGTAAGTTATATTCAAACACATAGACTTAATCATCGTCAATTCACTACACTTCTGGAAGACAGAAAGTGAATTCACCGATCTGCCATATCATACAGAAGTTCGATGGCTTTCGAGTCATAAAGTATTAAAATGGTTTTTCAAACTGCTGGATGAAATCATAATTTTCTCAGAAACGAAAAAATACGAATGTGCAGAGTTAAAAGATGGACAATGGCTAAAGGACTTAGCCTTCTCAATTGATCACAAGTCACCTTCATTAACTTAATCTTCAGCTTCAAGGCAAAAATAATCTTGTTACAACACTATTTGATAACATTAACGGTTTTAAACAAAAATTATTTCTTTGGCAAAAACAAATAGAAAAAGAAAACCTGTCTCACTTTGAAAGCTGCCAATATATATTCCTTAAATCCTCTAAATTAAAATTTACAGAATATGCTCACCAAATTAAATTGTTAGAAATAGAATTCGATCGAAGATTTTCTGAATTCAAAAGAAGTTAATTACAATTTCGTCTTTTTACTTCACATCTATCTATCGGCATTGAACTTGTTGATGAAAATTTACAAATGGAATTGATTGAGATCCAATGTGATTCTTTGCTAAAGCAAAAATGTATGGAAGTTGGAATTCCAGATTTTTACAAATATTTATCAATGAATCGATTTCCTAAGATATTATCCTTTGTTATGCGCATAATAGCTATGTTCGGAAGCACTTAATTATGCGAGCAATTATTTTCTTTAATGAAAAAAACCAAAAATTCAGAAATGTCAAGATTATCCTATAAACATTTATCATCAGTTTTAAAGATCGCATCAGCTCAGCATATTCAACGAAACTTTGATGGCTTACTCTATGAAAAACGGTACCAAATATCTTCTAAAAAGTAATATTGGGACCGGGACATCCTTGCCACGTAAAAATAAACTTATTTTAAGCGCAATATATTTTTTTCTTCTATGCCTGTGTATGCAAAAAAATCACATTTATAAATATAAATAATTATGTGTGAGCAATTAATACCTATCATATTTTTCAGCCATATCCTTAACTTTAGGTACCACTTACATAAAGTTTACTGGAATATAACTTTTAAACTTTGTAGTGCTTATTAACTAATCATTCTATATAATAAATGTTAATAATAATTTTTTTAAATGCTTAATTTTATGATTTAAATATTATTTAAAAATTTTATGAAGATAATGTGCAATATTTAAAAAATTTTAAATATTTATTTTTTATAAAAATATTCATTGTATGCGTGTATTGGAAATAAATAAATTTTGTAACATGCAAGATATATGAGTGCTATAGTTTACCTATTCTAGATTCTCAGAAAATGTATAGGAATCCACAAACACAAAAAAAAAAAAAAAAAAACTCATTTTAAGAAAATAAAAAAATAAATTATTTTTCAAAATGATTTTAAAAAATAGTATTTTAAAAATAAGTATTTAAAGTCAATAGGAGTACTGTGTTTTATTTTATTACCTTTGTTTTTCTTTTAGTTTTAAGGAATTGCTGTTTAGATTTCTTTATAAGTATTGCAAACACATGTGTCATCAACACGATTCACAGTATCTTCCATATAATAAAACACTAATATTTTATACATTAATTTTTTACTATTTTTATACTTCACTTTGAGAACTATTCTTGCATGATATTTTAGCATTATTTAGGTTAAATTATTAGATAAATATGTAGCTGAAATGTCTTGTTAAAATTATAAAAATAAATCTTGTTTTCAAATTGTCTTGCATAACTGCTTGAAATTAATTTCAAAAACAAAAACAAGAATATAGTGTTCAAAATCTTGTCCCTTTAAAAAGGGGGAGTAATATTTCGCTTATCACATTAAAATTCAATTTTACAGCTTTCTTTTTGTAGAATAGTTAAAAAATAATACAGCAACAGAATTAGCGAGATATTCTTTATTTTTAAGTCCACAATAAAAAAAATGTTTTTTAAAGATTTGGTAACCTTAAATTCTTAAATAATAATTTCTTATTATAACTTTTGTTTTTTATATTAAAAAAACCCCTTAACATTGAGTCTAATAAATGCATAATACAATCATTCCACAAATCGTATTTTATTATTTTTTTGAACATTGAGAGCATGCGACTTAATATAAAATATGTCACGTGGCCCGCAATACCATATGAACTCGACCTTAGACCATTTCAGTTGTTTGTCTAACGGGCTTCCAATAAATTGGTGTTAAAACAGCATTGTTACGATTCAGATTTATAACATTATACCTGCAGTAAGTAAGCCCCAAAGAATCAAATACAAGCAACCATGATTGGCTACGGGATCTCTTTAATTTATTCCTATTGGACACCATTTCGTTCTTACATGGGCCCATTAGTGGAACCTCAATTTGAATACTTAATTAAAATTGAAATATTTATAAGTAATCTGCTGAGTTTTTTTATATCACGCAAAAGGAGAAAACAAAAATTAGGACCGATTAATGAGTCTAAAAGCTATTTTGCCCTTAAAGAAATTATGTTTTTTAAAATTATTTCAGTAGTTCTCTTTAGTTACCTGCGTATTGACGATAAAATAACTTAGCGGATTGTTCTATTAATGGCACACATTTGAAGCTGGAAAATTGCTCCTGGCGGCAGCCCTTGTAATTTTGGATCGCAGTCTCGTGAAAAGGATGCGCGATACCTTACTCTCCAAATTTCTATTGTACATCACTTTAATGTGAGGGCTTAGATTGGACGAACACCAATCCTTCCGCATAGTAGATCCTCAGTGGCACCCGGAATCGAGAGCAAGAGTCGTCATCTGTCACGAGATGATCGGTTACGAGAACCCTGTTAGTGGAATTGTAGTTACGAAGTTATTTTGATGTAGAAGGTTACGTGAAATCTAACAAAGTAGTCTGCCCCGATTAAAAGATTTATTTCTCTTCCTTCCATTTAATTACTCGAATTTCAAAGACACATATGATTACTGCATTTACAGGACCTGAAAAAGTAGAAGAAATATGATTTGATGCATAGTATTTCTTTTAATGTTAAGGTGTGTGTGTATCATAGAAGAAAGAAAGAATTTTGTTAACTTATAAATTGTCTTTGAAATAGTGAAGCCCGTTTTGTGTGTGTGTGTGTAATGGATTTTACAGAAATATTTTTTTTCGCATAGAAATAAAAACAGCCCATTAATTCACTAATATTCTGTATTATATATTGCTAACAAGATTAAAGAGGGACTTTTTTCATTGATTATGAAAATGCTTTTCATGTGCATAGTAAACATATACATGATGTTTTTTATACCTTAATTTCATTAAAAGTATTTTCAATAAAATATTTTTTTCAGTTTTAACACTTTTTTCTTGGTATAACCTTATGATGCTTCTTTTCCATTTTGATCTGACTTTTTTACGCTCAATTTCATTAAAATAAATTTATTTAAGTATAAGTATAGATTTCTCTTCCATAATTTCTCAAAATATATTCAAAAAGCTTTTTTTAAAAATAATATAATTGGATTAAATCAGTATCCTTTGTATCAATAAAAAGCTCTTTAAAAAGTTTTTTAATAATGCGTAGAATTTATCTTATTTTCTTATAAAGAAGGAGGATTTAAATATACTATAAAACACACCAAATGCAAGCTTTAATATCTTATTTTTAAGAACTTATATATTGAATATTTATAAACTTTCGAGAGATTTTCGAAAATTTAAAATGTTTTCTGCCTGTTTTTTTAAGTGAATCCGATTAACTATACGTGAGAAATAAATTAAGTAGAAGAAACACAACGCTTTCTTTTCAGTTACCTACTCACGTTTTTTTAAACGAATTTCAGTAAAAACTTTCTACAAAGGAAGTGCTTGTTGAATACTTAATATAATATTTTTGTAGTTTGAGTTTTATTTTCCGAATATTTTAAGTATAATACCAAATAAATATAAAACTTTTTTTTTCCCTAAAATTTCTTTTCAACTTTTTATCTCATTATAAGATGATATAAAAGTTTGGCTAGTTAAGCGATTTATATATAATTGAATGCCATGATGGCCCGAGCTGGGATAAATACTTTTAAGGTTATGAAAAGAAAGCATATGTTTTTGACCCAATCCAGTGTTTCTCAGCAGTTTTTTGCTTTATTCATGGTTTTTGTTTTCATTACTTATTTTATTATGTGGCTGAAAGAAAGAAGTATAATAAATTTTAAAAAAACCAATGGATGTGTGTTAAAGTAAATTAAATTTAAAACGCATCGGAATTATTCTTATAAGTGTTATAGTATAGTTATAAGTGTGCTTTTTCTATGCAAGAAATTTATCTTATTTTATTACACATGGATGGGCAAATAGCAAACTGAAAGAGGTTTTTTACAGCCCACTAAGACAGTTAGAAAATCAAATAGACGGAAAATGTTCACTATATTTGGGTCAACATGTATTTGTGAGCAAACTTTTTCCTGCACGTAGACCCACAAGAGTAAATATGCAGGGTGATTCAATACCAGACCGATAAACTTGTAGGGTGTGTGAGGTGACTCAAAATCACATAAGAATGTCGCAGCTACTAGCTATGCCGTCGTTAAGCGAATGCCATAGTTACGAGCTCAGGTGTAAAGAAGCAGAGAAAAATAGCAGTCGTGGGACTGCCGATAGAAGTGAAAACGGAACTATTAAGTTGAGAGTAATTAAAACTATATGCAAAAATTATATGAAATTTTTTATGTTTTATTTATTAGTTACATATGATGGGTTAAACAAATCATGAACAAAATATAAATACAAAGTGGTTGAAAAAATAATTAATATACAATTATCTTAATTATACATAGTATTTATATTTACACGAATTTCAATGAATTCAAGTTTGAACATTATTTTCATTATTTACATCATTGTCATCATTAATTTCGACAATACTTAGATTATCTGTTCGTTCAATCATTTCATTGTATTCTAAAAAAGATACAATAGGTTTATGGTAACTGAAATAAGAAATAAAAATGTTTGATTGAAATTTATCTAAATATCGTATAAAAACAACATCGATAGTCGTTTTATACTTTGTTGTACTGACTTTTCGATCATTAGACATAGTCAAACCTAATGTTTCATTCAAAAATTCAATTAATGATAAATTTTTGTCATCTGCGAAGTTAATATTAAAGTCTCCGCTTAATATCATAGGTATGTCGTCAAATTTTTCGCCAAATCTTTTTTCGAGTAATTCAGAACCTTCTTTTGTGTAAATCATAAAATTTTCGAATAAAAATTGTTCTATCTGTTGACATCTTCAAGTTTTTTTCTCGTGGGATTAAGGATCTAAACAAGTATAAAAAATAGAAATTTAGAGATTTTAATTATGTTACAATATTTTTTCTAATAGTGAAATTAAATTATATAAGTTCATAAATAATTATTTGGCAAAAAAATAACAAAGCACGTATTTTATATCTAACAAATTACACAAACAAACAATAACTTCGTAAAATTGAATTTTACACAATAAATGAACATATTTCATAAAATCTGAAATTATTATAACATTTTTTTAATTTTCCAATTTTAAAATCCACGAAAAAATATTATCAAATAACTAGAAATCTATTTTACCACGCTAGTAAGATAAATCTTATACCGTAATAATACTCATTTCATGATGAAGAGGTTAAATATTAAAAACATAATTAAAATGAATAATGCTAAATTGTAAATACAAATATTCGTACAAATATTAAAAATGTTTAAAAATATATTCGTTGTTTTCATTATTCATTTATCTGTATAAAAATATTAATATGTTTCATACTCACTTTTATACTGAAGTCAATGAATTTAAATTCAATAAATAAACAGTCATCCTTCAATTAAATAATTACAATAATAGTCAAATTAAAAATTCACTTAAATAAACAAAATCCAGTACACACAAGTTGAACTTCCCACGTGGTCAATTTAACTTTACTTATGTATATAACTACACTCTAATACTTAATGTACAACGCGTCACATTTACAATTACAGATGTACTGCTACTATAACGTATTGGTGACGTGACTCACAAAATTATACTTATCCAAAAAGCGTCCAACGCGCACATAATACAGTCAGAAATAGTCGATGTATTAGTGTATACGTGTACACAGGCTACTGCGCGTGCGCTAGTCTGGAGATCATTAGCATGTCGGTGACGCGAACCGAGGATTTTACCCTCTACCAAAACGCTCAACGCGCGTAAAGAAGTTTTCACTTCAAAAAAGAAAGAATAACACACTTATGGCATAGAAAACATTTTATTGTAAAGCTGTACAGCAATAAGTGTTCGAAATCATGAGCAGAAGTCTTCTGGCAGGTCTGACAGTGGCACTTTATGGAATTCCATTCATTCTGGAAGATTCCTGGCATATCACGTATCCTCCCAGCGTCTACTGATATTCGGGCGACGAGGTCTTCCACTGAAGGAAAGGGCATGAACCGGGCCTCCATGACTTGTCCTCCACTCTTCAAAGGTTACGTTGAGGTGTTTTTCGTGGATGTAAATTCTGTAATGTGGAACAGCCCCACTATGCTTGTACCACATGGAGTGGCGAAGATTGAGGAACATGTACTGCACCAAGAAGTTCTGACAGAGCTTGTTGAAAGAAGATAAGATGTAACCTATTATCCAAAGGACTGGGCAGAAGGTACACGGTCAAATGAGGTAATCTCCAAGAATGCCGGCCCAAACATTGGCCAAGAAACGCTATTGAGGTACACGTGGTTGCGTACGATAAGGCTTCTTTTAAGCTCACATGGGCGTTATGTTAATTAAGGTCTTGCTGTTTCTGTTCTTTTTTCAACTTCCTTTGCCCCACACCTTGCAACTGCGGCATTTGCGACCTTGCATTCCTAATTGATTCCGACTCGTCTGTGTACCCCCTACATACAATTCAAGTTTGTCTGTCTGGTAGGAAATAGTCCTATAGATGCAAGTTGGCTGGCATTAGCTTATAGGCTGTGATGTGAATTTCAACAAGCAATTTCACTTTCGATTTAAAAAAAACTGTTGAAAAGCTTGACAGGATACATTTGTCACATTAACCTAATTCTAGAATTAAATGTGCTTTTGTGTGCTATCTATAGATATGAAATTAGCACAATAAATAAATCGATTTATTTTACTTATATTTATCGGTTTTTATGGTACAATTTATACCTTTTTCTAAGATGGAAAGTTAACTAATGAAAGCAATCATTTTAAAAAGATGCGCATCTTCGGTATTCACCACTTCCGCAAGTGGCTCGCGAACCAAAATTAATGCCCACCCTTGTTTTAGTAGATGCAGTAGTAACGTATATACGGAAGTTACACAGAACTTGTTTAGATGAAAAATAATCTGTGGTCGGAATTTTGTGATTTCCTGAGTGAATTGCAATACATTGTGGTTAATATTACTCTCTACCCCTCCGGTATAGTGGTTAGTGACACTGACTGCGGTGGCGTATGGCCTAGGTTTGAATTTCGAAGAAGGCATGGATATTTTTAAATGTATAGTGCCTTCGCGGCATGGAGGTACTGTAACTAGCCGTCAAGCCGCATGTCCTCTCGTGAGATTGGTGGAAAGGGAATAGAGATGGGAGGCCTCTGGCCACCCCCAGGGTGTTCTCCCTCAAAATTGGGGAGGAACCTAACCAAATTGTACTGTCACCAGTATGGGGCTCAAAGCTACGGCTCACGTCAGGCTTACAACTAGCCCATTGCCACGATGAATTTCGTGAATCTTGATCTGATGTTACTGTCGATCAGGTGGTATAAGTAACAACAATAACAGAAAATTAAACAATTTTAAAGAACATTAATTTCAAATTGAGATACCTTCAGTTCTATTTTTCGGGTAAGTTAAATTACAGTATTTAGTGCACTTTTAAACTTAAGATGAGTTCATTTTTTAATCGTTTTCTTTAACAGTAGTGTTGCTTCTATGTAGGGTGTGGAATCCTCGGTGGGAAATACCCCTCTAGATCAAGGGCTCCCCTTCGTTTCCTTTCCTAAGCATTTTTCTCAAAATGCTTAGAATATCGCATTCTGTGTGAAATATCTATTATTTCAATACTTTTCGATCGTTTTGATATATTCGTATCTACTTTAATAGCACCTACGGACCGAAATGTGACTGCAGTAGCCTTCTAGTCAAGACCATGGACTCGTGGCCGGCATTTCATGAGTTCCGGCCTGGTACCACTTAAGTCCCGCAATGTAGAGGGGTCGATGCTCATTAAATATGTCACGGCTCAAATGTCCTCCCTTTGGTGAGGGAGCTAGGAGAGGGAGATGCCAGCTAGGGTGTCGTCACCTTCATTTGACTATAGTTCAAATCGCTAATAGCCCTCGTGCAGCTTTATTGTGCGGCGTTCATAGAAATCTATCTCTCGGACCGAAGTTTCGTGGCAAAATAATATTTTACAACAGGTTCTTTAATAGTACGTAAGTTAGTTTTAATTTCCGGTTACATTTAAGTTAGTTTAAGACAGTTCTCTGAAGTTTCTACTTCTGAATGATCAAGGAGGGGGAAAAAAATTTTCTATTTTAGAATCGTTATATAAAACGAATTTTCTTTCCTGCTGAAAAATTTTTGTCCGTAAGCAAAGGCGGCACATAAGAAACATCAAATATTTTTGGAAAATAGAAAAATATTGAGTTACGCAAACTATTAGAATATCAGCGCACTTTAAAACTAGTCTACAGGAGTAACGACATTTACATTTTGTATAAAAAATATTGCGACGCAAGTTTTTCATTCGTAATTGTGTTCGAATGTTGATTGTTTGTGTAAATACACTGGCCTCCAAAAGTTAAAGAACGACATGTTTTTCGAAGCTCACCGTAAAAAAAGGACAGTAACAATAAAATTTATAATTTATATAAATGATAAAAAGGAACTTTATACAAATTTATGTAAAAACAATAGCTATTACTTTTTTTTATTAGGAAAGAACAGATATATATATGAGTGAGAGAAAAATATGCATATATCACAGGCTTTCATAATTACGCGTGTAACTTTTGTTGATTTACAACTTTTGTTAGCAGATTTGTTGACAATAGACAGTGGGATCTCGTAATGTCTGAGAAAAGCCGTTTGCCCGTTTCGTTAAGGTGGAGGGTGGTCGGATGGATAGAAATGGGGTTGTCACAGACTGATGCTGTTGGCGTCTTAATGTATTTCGTAGTGTGGACCACCGTTTCTGGAGTCAATATCAAACCGAAGCATGTGCCCAGAAGACATGTTTCAGGCTGACCACGAACTACAACACTTGCAGGAGACCGTTTTATCGCTCTTTCGGCCCGAAGGAGAAGAATTTCTCTACCGCAACTTTTTGTAGACCACTCTGTAGCATCAGGGAGAAGAATATCCGCTAGTCCGGTGCAAAGTCGTCTTCACAATTTAGGTCTCTATTCAAGGTGACCAGTTGTGTGTGTACACCTCAACAGACGATAGAGAAGGGTCCGTTTATCTTGGGAAAGGGAACACGTTTCCTGGACCAGACAGCGATGAGCTTCTAGTCTTTACAGTCGAGTCCAAATTCACACTGGAGAGCGATTCAGGACGTCTGCTCATCTGGAGGGAACGGAGCCCCAGATATCAATCCAACACTGTTGAAAAACAGTTAACGAGGTGGTGAAATAATGGTGAAATAATCACTCGGTAGTCACACTGACCAGTAAGTATTCTAGGGAGGAGCTCTGACTGGTGTGCGATATCGGGATGAGATCCTTGATCCATATGTGTGCGCCCGTATGCCGGTTCAATTGGCAATGACTTCATTATGATGCATGATAATGCACGACCCCACCGAGCTGTAATTGTTAAGGAATATTTTAAGGGTCTTGGTTTGGAGCGAATGGAATGGCCAGCTCCATTTCCAAACTTAAATCCTATTATAGCATCTTTGGGACTATCTTGGTAGACAGGTTGCCACTTTTAGTCCTCCTAGAAGGTCTGTAGGAGAGCTGGCTGGAACAAAGCTTACTTCGTGTGTGGTCTTCTCTTCCCATTTCGGTAACCGACAACTTAATTTACAGCATAGAAATTCGATGCTGCCAATGCATTCAAGTCAGGGGTAAGCATATCCCATATTAGAAACCATTTTTGTTATGTTCCTATGACATTTTACCACATAAAACTGCAATTATTATTTTTCCCAAGAATGGACTTTTCCAGCGAGATTGCCTTTTTTTGTTGTAAATCATTTTTGAATTTTTGTTACGTAAACTTCTATCTTGCAGTCAATACATAACTGTTTTGTGCACATGTCATCCAAATGTGGTATTTCTACATTCATTCATTTGCAAATAAAGCGCAAAAAATCAGTTGCTCCCTAATTTTTGGAGGATTACGTTATGTCTTGTGTAAGAAGGAGGGTCTCTTAACAACAAACTTGATTTGGCCGCGACACGATTGGAGCTTATTCGGATTGCGTTAATTTGTTGAGGCTCAAAGGTTATCGCTTTGGTACGATGTGGAAGTTTGGAGAGTGAGAGACAAATTAGGTGCCATACTCGTCATTTGACAATGGTTCAGAATCACCAAGTTCGTCGCCAATAGTCCTCGAGTGATACGATATTACTTTACAATCAACGATTTGTCAACTGGAAGATAAAGTGTTCTCACAGCTAAACATGATTGTAGGAGGAACAGGAAGACAAGTGTCTGCACGTGCAATACGACGGGGGCTGCAGCTCTACGGACTGCCAGCATGGTAACCTTTCTGCGCAGAGGCAGATGTGCATATAACAATGTATTAAAGGGCAAACATATGTGAAGGAGAAATGTCTCGTCGTCTTTTCAGACGAATCCAGGTTTTACGTACAGTTCATGATGGATCAACCGAGAAGAATGAACGTTATCACAGTTTGCATTCGTAATTGTCACGAGTTGCTAGTACCTGAGCTGATGGCAATGGCTATCTTTCGGTATGCATCCCTACTATCTCTTTTTCATATAATTGTTAGTTCGGATATCCAATCATGTATTTGTGACATATTACGGCTCTTGGCTGCACGTGTGTGTACACGTATACAAACACACAAAAGAGATTGTTGCCTATAAACTGATGAAGTGTTACTGTTTGAAAAGTTTTCGACATAAATTAAATGTTGAAGACTATTTTCTTCAAAACCACTTTTTGAATGAGGTAATTAATTTTGTTTAACTGAAAGAATACACTGATTTATTTAATTCTGATAAATGTTCGTAACATCTCTGAGCTTTGAATACTTCAAAATATTATTGAAAATTAATCTTGATACAATTTTGATTATTATTTTTTAACACAACACAGCCCCGTTTCGTCGACATCCTTCATAATAAGGGTTAAGACAGATATAACTATGCAATGACCTCTTTCTATAAACTTTACTGGAAAGAGAGAAAGTTTCCTACTTTTAATCATTAAATATCGGATGATCCATTACACAATCTGAAAATTCTTTACTTTCTAAATTACTTAGAAGACGTATTCCTTTCTAAATAATGATTTCCTAAGGTATACATCAGCGATACTCAACCTGTGGCCCAACGAGCCTTTTTCAGTGGCTCGGTCAGTGCCCATTGCTCTGAAAAATTCATCTATTTAAGAACAAAAAGTTCGTCGACATCCTTCATAATAGGGGTTAAGACAGATATAACTATGCAATGACCTCTTTCTATAAACCTTACTGGAAAGAGAGAAAGTTTCCTACTTTTAATCATTAATTATCGGATGATCCATTACACAATCTGAAAATTCTTTACTTTCTAAATTACTTAGAAGACGTATTCCTTTCTAAATAATGATTTCCTAAGGTATACATCAGCGATACTCAACCTGTGGCCCAACGAGCCTTTTTCAGTGGCTCGGTCAGTGCCCATTGCTCTGAAAAATTCACTTATTTAAGAACAAAAAGTTCGTCGACATCCTTCATAATAGGGGTTAAGACAGATATAACTATGCAATGACCTCTTTCTATAAACTTTACTGGAAAGAGAGAAAGTTTCCTACTTTTAATCATTAATTATCGGATGATCCATTACACAATCTGAAAATTCTTTACTTTCTAAATTACTTAGAAGACGTATTTTCCTTTCTAAATAATGATTTCCTAAGGTATACATCAGCGATACTCAACCTGTGGCCCTTCCCTTTTTCAGTGGCTCGGTCAGTGCCCATTGCTCTGAAAAATTCACTTATTTAAGAACAAAAAGTTCGTCGACATCCTTCATAATAGGGGTTAAGACAGATATAACTATGCAATGACCTCTTTCTATAAACTTTACTGGAAAGAGAGAAAGTTTCCTACTTTTAATCATTAATTATCGGATGATCCATTACATAATCTGAAAATTCTTTATTTTCTAAATTACTTAGAAGACGTATTCCTTTCTGAATAATGATTTCCTAAGGTATACATCAGCGATACTCAACCTGTGGCCCAACGAGCCTTTTTCAGTGGCTCGTTCAGTGCCCATTGCTCTGAAAAATTCATCTATTTAAGAACAAAAAGTTCGTCGACATCCTTCATAATAGGGGGTAAGACAGATATAACTATGCAATGACCTCTTTCTATAAACCTTACTGGAAAGAGAGAAAGTTTCCTACTTTTAATCATTAATTATCGGATGATCCATTACACAATCTGAAAATTCTTTACTTTCTAAATTACTTAGAAGACGTATTCCTTTCTAAATAATGATTTCCTAAGGTATACATCAGCGATACTCAACCTGTGGCCCAACGAGCCTTTTTCAGTGGCTCGGTCAGTGCCCATTGCTCTGAAAAATTCACTTATTTAAGAACAAAAAGTTCGTCGACATCCTTCATAATAGGGGGTAAGACAGATATAACTATGCAATGACCTCTTTCTATAAACCTTACTGGAAAGAGAGAAAGTTTCCTACTTTTAATCATTAATTATCGGATGATCCATTACACAATCTGAAAATTCTTTACTTTCTAAATTACTTAGAAGACGTATTCCTTTCTAAATAATGATTTCCTAAGGTATACATCAGCGATACTCAACCTGTGGCCCAACGAGCCTTTTCAGTGGCTCGTTCAGTGCCCATTGCTCTGAAAAATTCACTATTTAAGAACAAAAAGTTCGTCGACATCCTTCATAATAGGGGTTAAGACAGATATAACTATGCAATGACCTCTTTCTATAAACTTTACTGGAAAGAGAGAAAGTTTCCTACTTTTAATCATTAATTATCGGATGATCCATTACACAATCTGAAAATTCTTTATTTTCTAAATTACTTAGAAGACGTATTCCTTTCTAAATAATGATTTCCTAAGGTATACATCAGCGATACTCAACCTGTGGCCCAACGAGCCTTTTTCAGTGGCTCGTTCAGTGCCCATTGCTCTGAAAAATTCACTTATTTAAGAACAAAAAGTTCGTCGACATCCTTCATAATAGGGGTTAAGACAGATATAACTATGCAATGACCTCTTTCTATAAACCTTACTGGAAAGAGAGAAAGTTTCCTACTTTTAATCATTAATTATCGGATGATCCATTACACAATCTGAAAATTCTTTACTTTCTAAATTACTTAGAAGACGTATTCCTTTCTAAATAATGATTTCCTAAGGTATACATCAGCGATACTCAACCTGTGGCCCAACGAGCCTTTTTCAGTGGCTCGGTCAGTGCCCATTGCTCTGAAAAATTCACTTATTTAAGAACAAAAAGTTCGTCGACATCCTTCATAATAGGGGTTAAGACAGATATAACTATGCAATGACCTCTTTCTATAAACTTTACTGGAAAGAGAGAAAGTTTCCTACTTTTAATCATTAATTATCGGATGATCCATTACATAATCTGAAAATTCTTTATTTTCTAAATTACTTAGAAGACGTATTCCTTTCTGAATAATGATTTCCTAAGGTATACATCAGCGATACTCAACCTGCGGCCCACCGAGCCTTTTTCAGTGGCTCGGCCAGTGCCCATTGCTCTGAAAAATTCACTTATTTAAGAACAAAAAGTTCGTCGACATCCTTCATAATAGGGGTTAAGACAGATATAACTATGCAATGACCTCTTTCTATAAACCTTACTGGAAAGAGAGAAAGTTTCCTACTTTTAATCATTAATTATCGGATGATCCATTACACAATTTGAAAATTCTTTATTTTCTAAATTACTTAGAAGACGTATTCCTTTCTGAATAATGATTTCCTAAGGTATACATCAGCGATACTCAACCTGCGGCCCACCGAGCCTTTTTCAGTGGCTCGGCCAGTGCCCATTTCTCTGAAAAATTCACTTTTTTAAGAACAATAAATTAAAAATTTGTTGTCAGGAAATCAAATATATCAGTTTTGCTTTTGGTTGTCGATTTCGTACGAGTGCGAATTGAAATTCTTTTTTTATTTGTAACACTTACGATTAGTGATAACAGACAACAGTGGGTTAGTGACAGTTTTATGGGTGGAACTAATTTTTATAATTATCTTACAAGCGAAAGATATCCGAAGAAAATATATCGTTTCAAGACAATTAGGAGGTTGACTATTTTGTAGTGAAAAACAAACATGGTTCAGTAACTATTTGATTTATCACGAAAGTGCTGAGTTTAAAAAATATAAACATGAATCATATATTCAATGACACTTTTCCTCCAATATCTTTTTCAAGATATATTAAATAGGCTTTTCTTGAAAAACTTTTGTAACAGGAGTTTTGTGAGGGTTAATATCACAGCGGTAACAAAGAAACCTTATGAAGCTTGTTATATTATTGTTATTCATATGAAACCGTTTATATACGGATGCATAAATTGCAAAGGATAGTTTCTTAAATGCTTCTTATTCATTATTAGTGACAAAAATAAAAAAAATTTAAAAAATAATGATTAAGAAAAAAGCAAAACAGGAGTTAAAATATTTTGACCAATTTTACACAGTTTAAACACCTCCCTTCCCTCCTTTATTCTTATTAATGCGGCCCGCGTGAAATTGCTAACATTATATGTATGTGGCCCACAGTAAAATAGCTGACATATGCATGCTGCTTAGCAGAAAAAAAGACTGAGTAAAAAAGGTACACACACACACATTGAAGTGTATTCATCACTGCATATTAATCCTTAATTCAGCTTTCAGTCTTTATATATTTTGATGGCCTTTTATCATCAAGAAAGACAAAATGAATACAATGAAGAATGCTGGAAAATCTTCTTTTAATTAACCATAAGCATAATATCTTTATTTTATTTCTTTTTATTTTGGTTAAAAAATTAAAGACTGAAAGTATAGAGGACAATGTATTCTTTTTTATATTTTTACTTAGTACAGTTGGGGAGATCATCGCGTTAATATCCAATTATGCTAGTCTGCACAATACAACATTCCTTCAAATAATGCAATCGATCGGGTGACACAGTTTGATTCATCACTGAAGTATTTACTTTAGTTTCGGAAAATTGGATAATATATCCGCATCCTTACATATTTTTTAGAAAAATTTCTCAATAAAACATTTAAAAAATATAAATAATTGGAGTTTTGAAAAAACAGTCATTGTTTAAAACTAAAATGGTCATTTGTTACTTTCAAATACATTTTTCTTTCAAAATGAGGGATGTAAACACGTTTTGTACGGAATAATATGTTTTTGCTCTTTCTGAGGATGAATATTCTCGTTCCGTAATTTTAGAAAACGCTGTGAAACATATGGAAAAAAATTCAACTGCGAAATATTAATTAGAAGTATTAATTTTTAATAAGAAATGAAGAAATTGCCCTTCATTATTCCTAGATAGAAAAACCGACTTCAAACAAATACCCAAAAAAGGTACGTACTGTTTCTGGTGTTTCTTAAACGAAATCAATGATAATAAAAAAGTAACACACTAAAGTAGATATCAATTACAAATAAATTTCAAACGTCAGTAGTAACAATAAATGAAATAATGAACCAATATTTGGAGCTTAAAAAACATAAAAAATACGTTTACCAACTTTTTTTGGGCCAAATGGCTCAATGCAAAACATCACGCAGTGCGCTGTGCAAAAAGTATTCAGCAAACAACAACTAGAACACATAATATTACCTGTGATGAAACATAGATTTACTAAAACTGTTGCAACGTAAAAAGGTTGTTTACGATCCAAAATGTAAAGAAAACACCACACTCACTAACCCAAAATGTAAAGAGAAAAAGCTTCAAAGTGTGGCTTTGAGAAATCAATCAAAAATTCATAAAAAATTTAGGATATTCCCAGGTTTTTCTCACAATAGGAAACTGGAAATTCGAAAGGAGGAAAACAATTTTAAAAACAACTCACCATTTTAACAGGAGAATATTTTATGTCCGATATATGTTTGCTTGGCAGGTTCCATGTGGCATTTAACAACTTTCAAAATTTAATCTATCCACATAAGATAGATTTCAAATATAAAATCTGCCGCGTCAAGTTATTCAAACACACATAAGAAAAAAACTCAGAAATATTTTGAAGTACATCTGAATAAACACAAAGAAATATGTAGAGAATGATGCTTGAAAGATCTGCCGACTTTATCTGTTACATAAAAATAGCTTTAATACTCACACTTCTGCGGAATTCTTTCACATCACTAGCACATATTCACTGTATACTATATAATGCTGCTAGCAAAAATTTTATTTTGCATCGGACATACACTAACCGGTGCCGGTTTAAGCTGATTTCGGGCCCTGGGCGCGGAAGATCTACAGGCCCCATTGACACTGGGGGATCCAAGGAAAATCTAGTAAAGTCTAAATTATCCGAGCCCTTCCGGGACCATAGGCGCCCACCTTAAGTGCCCACTGGGTAAACCTGCACTGGCACTGACGGGAAAAAAGCCGAACACTAAGAAAATATATTGTAGAATAATGAAATGTACAATGCAATTGTCTAGTTAGTATGTTTAATTGATTAAATTATATATAATAATATCACAGATTAATTTAAGCTCAAGGAAATTCATTTCAAATGTGAAATTCTGTTGTATTAGTAGCAGGTGTAAACTCCAGAATTTTGAATACAAGTATGCATGCTTTGTGTGATACAGGTGCCGAATGTCACTTTGTAGTATAGACTTCCATGCTTGTTGTGCTTGTTATGTCATTACTGGAACGGTCAATGCTAGCCATTGATGTTGCTGAAGTTTTCGTCCAAAGATATCCCATACGTTCTCAATTGGAGACAGATCTGGTGATCTCGCGAGCCAAGGTAACATGTCAACACTTTGTAGAGCACTTTGCGTTACAACAGAAGTGTGAGGGAGAGCATTTATCTTGTTGGAAAACTCCCCATTGAATGATATTAATGAATGTCAGTACTATAGGTTGAATTACGAGTCTAACGTACACATTTGCAGTTAGTGTGTTTGGGATAACTCCGAGAATGCTCCTGCTGTTATAGGAAATTGCTTCCCAGGCTATGACTGCAGGTGTAGGTTCAAAGTGTCTAGGCCGCAGACAGTTTGGTTGCAGGCATTCCCTCACCTCATCTGACCAACACACGGTCATCATTCGCACCAAAGCAGGACTTGCTTTCATCAAAAACGGAAGAGGTTTCCACTCCGTCCTCCAATGAGCTCTGGCCTGACACAACTGGCGTCGCAAACGGCAATGACTTGGACTCAGTGGAATACACGCTACAGGGCGCCTGACTTTGAGCTGTCCTTGAAGTAGCCGATTTCTAACAGTTCGTTGTGTCACTTTGGTACCAATTGCAGCTCGAATTTCTGCCGCAGACGCAGTACAATGCGCTACGGCCATACACACAAATACGGTGGTCTTTCCTCTCAGTAGTGCCACTTGGCCGTCCGGAACCTGGTCTTCTTGGAGTACCATCCTTTGATCACTGCTCTCAACAATCATGCACTGTGGATACTGTGTGCCAAGTCTTTCTGTTATATCGCAGAAAGATATCCACCTTTTCTTAGGCATATTACACGACCTCTTTCAAATTCGGTGGGCTGTCGATGATGACTTCTTCGTTCCTCTAAAAAGCATTCTTGGCAAGCATCAACTCAATATATCAAATTTCAATGACAAACAACGCTCATGAACTTAACACGCGTTTAAAGCAACCCAGCTGTGCAAGTTCTGAGTGGCGCTACTAGCGTCACACTTAAGCGCGATGCTTGAAGTTTGAATCAATGTCATCTTTCAGGTACATAAACACGCCTACCAAATTTTGTTTATCTAACACAAGTATTTCTTGGTCGTGGGATTTTTCCCCGTCAGTGTATTGGGATGGATAGAAATTTTTTTTTTCGGAATTTCAAAACCTACCTCTGCGGAAATGATACTCCATGGTATATTTTAACTTTAATGTTAAATATTGCCCAAGGAGAATGAATTTTAGGTATTTGAGCTTCTTTTACGGTAAAAAAGCTATATAATTTTCATTAAAGAAAAACAAGTATGTTAGAATTTTTTAACATTTTTATTGCGTTGATAAAACACATACTAATAAGTTACCAGTAAAAATCTCAAATTCATTTAAAAGCTTCTTTTAGAATTAAATTTTAAAAAAATAGCCTACAGTCGAAATTGTTGCACACGATAAATCGGAAAATGTGAAAAAGCTTTAATCGTATTGATTCGACGGTACGGGATGAGAGAGCTGGGCTCACGAAATGTTGCTAAGTACTTCGTACTGATCACTACTCAGTATTCATTTATTAATAATCATCATTTTGGGCTATTCATTTCGTATAAAAATAATTTTATTTTGAGTCTAAAATTATGTAACCAAAGTTAGATTCTTTTCCATTTTCTTTGAAAATTCGATTCCTTTATGGCATTATTAAATTTTGAAATTATTTTTTGAAAATAATTTCTCTCCTAACCTCTATACTATGAAAAAATTGGTTAATATTTTAAAACTTTCTTCTGAATTTAAAAAAAAGTTTCATGAGGCAGAGTAGCGGTAGAACAGCTATTTATGAGTATGTGTATCAGAAGAAAAAGAGAAATTAACTCTATCACATTAAAATATTTATCGTTACTGGTTTATCTTTATAATATTGTTTCACTGTTTTTCTTTCTTACATTTTAATTAGTACTCTTTTCATTTTTACATTATATTATTCTTACTTATCTTCCTTTCATGTTATTTGATAAAAGATGTTTGCAAAGATTGAATACAAGGTGTATTGAACTGTGCAAAAGTATGACAGACAAAATGCAAAAGGCATTTCTCAATGTAATCAACAAAAATTGTGTATAAATGTGAACATCTCGATAAGAGAAATTTTCTTAATGCACTTAGAGATTAAATTCACTTAAAAACATGTTAACTTTAGAAATTTATTTGTTAATGTATTTTTGCATATGTGCAATTGAGTCATATAATCGAGGTCAGTTTTTTGCTAACCTTGAAGTAATTTTTTTGAACTGAATGATTGAAAATGACCAGTTTTCTGGCAACAACACATTTCCACTTAAGAGTAATAAGAAATTCGTTGATGTAAATTATGCATTCAATACACACGCAGAACAGAACTGATGTCTCAAGGTGATAGGATGATGTTATGGAATGTGGTTTCTGTAATAAAAAACCAACATCGTGTCTAATCAAAATATTTATTCATGTATTGAGGAAGTGGCATAATACAATGTGAATATTTGTGAAGTAGGGATGTATCTCGGTTATACGGAGAAAATAATACTAATAATCGGAACCTATCTATGCCGAAAAGACACTACATGGTAGGGGTCTTCAACCCGTGGCCCTAGGGCCACAAATCACCCGTCTAAGGCATTTTATTGGCCCCTCATTTGAATTTGAGGCAATTTTAAAAAATTGCCTTGTCTGATTTTTTTCAGAAAAAAAATCAATTTTTTTCTTATATTCTTTGATGCATAAATCATTTCATTGATGTGTTTGATATCCATTTGAGATAAATGCTCTGAAAATGTCGAATTTTCAAAAATTTCAGTGCATTTTAAATAATTTTAAATTTTAAAAATCTAACTATGCATAAAATCTCAGAAATTTTCGGGAAAAATAGGTGAAAAAGATGGTGTTTATAGGTTTGTATAAAACAAACCGCCCATTTTTACATAAAATTCCTGGCAACAATATCCTTTTGATAGTCATGTGGCCCGTGGATCACTGTAAATTTATTAATTTGGCCCTCGAGCTTGAAACGTTAAAGGCCCCCAACTCTATAGCTTGGAAATGAGGAGAAAAATAATTAAAAGAAATAATTTCAAAATTTAATAATGCCACAAAAGTGTTGAACTTCTGAAAAACGAGTCTTACAGTAGTCGCATTTCCTGAAAAAAATATGAATCGGGTATGATTGGAAATAATTTTCTATCGAATAATTATATCTTTAATAAAAATTGTATTTAATTATCAAAAATAATTATTCTTTTTCAATTTGGGGAAGAGCGAAGACAATAGACTTATGATAACAAAAATATGACACACATACTTGTGATTTCAAAGTATTTAAAAACCGTTGAAAAACAGCGTCAATAACAGTAACACTGTTAGCAGTCAAAATATTCTAATTTGTGTTCATTTCGAGCTTGAGTTCATCATTCATAAAAGCTATGAGCAGCTCAGCTTTTGGCAAACTGAGTTAAAGTTGAAATCACCACTCAAAATCAGGGGAAGCGGGTGATAATTTTTTAAAAGATCCGAGCCACCTTCGTTATATGGTTAAAGTACAAAATGCAGATAATCTTTAATTTTTGAAGTGATAACTTCGATTGTGGCTAGAGAGTGAACTTGAATGAACATCTCGCTCGGGAATGTAACGCTCCTTCGGCTTTTTTCGCCTGTATTCGGAAAACTTGCTCCGACAAGATTGGTCCATCCCTAAAAACAAATCACGTGACTAAAAGAGAGGGACGTTCTCCCAGGGTTTTTATTCCCTTTTCTCCCCCCGTGAAGTCGAAGATAAGCTCACTCACAAAGTCAAAAAGATTGGAGGTCTAGTTTCCCTTCGGGAAAGAGGTACTCCGACAACCCATTTTTTGTATTTTCTCCCCTTTATTCTTGTGTCATTATTGAATTTCCTTTTTTAGTTTTGAGGGCACGATATATTAAATTGGTGCATTTATATCAACATCCCTAATTATGTATAAATTTAAGATATTTTGTTTTAGATGAGAAATTAGTGTTTAAATGTGAAATTAGTTTTTTGTTAATTCTGTCACACAAATCTTAATTAACTTAAAAATATTATTAATTATTTAACCTAAAGCTGCACACATTTTATACTAATGCATCGTTATTGCTGTGTGCCCAACTGGTCATCTTATAAACTTGGCAACCATACGTTTGGGTTTTTTTGTTTCCCAAAAGATGAACGGTTGATTCAAACTTCAAAAGAGACAATCCATAGGAAATTTAAAAATAAATCAGATGATATTTGAATAGAAGAGTATCAAGTTTTAAAGTACATAGCGGTTATTACGTTTATGATATAAAATTCGAATGCTACGATTACAAATATAGATTTGTTGTCGATAAAAAAATCAATTTCGATTCAGAAAATGTCGAAAGGGCAAAATATTTGAGACTTCTGGATAGAGCAAGGCCCTCTTTTCCGCTTAGGAACGCTAGGCGCAAAAAATTGGAGGGAGAAAAAATTAAAATTACAGAGAACGCGTACAACCACCTAGTGTTTATTTTTCACAAAAACCCAATTATTCTCTTTCATTTTTTTATATCTAAATTATCAAATCTTCGTTTCACTATCGGCCAAATTATTATGTAAATCACTTGGCTTTTCTTCTCGAATAATATTTTGTTTCATGCATACGGTTATTTAATTGTTCTCAAAACTCGAAATAAAATCTTTATCTCAATATTTCTCAAATTGTGGGGTGGGCTCACCTAGAAAGGCACGATAACCCTGCTCGGGGAGAGGAGCGATCATATAACGAAAAATCGAAAATGAAATATTTAAAATAATTAGCAATTTAATACAATAAATTGTAATTTCAAATAATTACAAAATAGAATACATTTTTATCGTTCTGCATTTTTTTAAAACTGCAAATGGTAATTATAATTTTACTTTTTATTTATTTTATATTGTCCCTTAAGATTTAAAAAATTGTACAAATATTTTTATCATATTAAGGTAAAATCAAAACATATGTTTATTATTTGCTTTCCTTTACAAATGTGGCAGTGAAAATAATGTTTAACTTAATGAAATATATTAAAAAAAAATTTTTTTCTGTTAATTTTCCGTTTTACATCAGCTAATTTTAAGACTTTTGTCTATATTTATTTATATATTTCTATGCACTTTTGTAGTACTTTTATGTTAATTAATATGCATCAATACTGGATTTCTTTGCTTGAATACATCTTCTAAAAACACGCTTTTCTATGTAAGAATAGTTTTATAAAGATTGATTATTATTGTAAACAGGATTTTTTTATTTTATCTGATTGAAATTATTTTACATTGAGTCAGCTTTTTCTTAGATGTTTCTTATATTCTTATGAGCCTTTCATGAGTGATATTTGTCCCTTTTCCCGGTGAAATATTAGACATCCTGCTAAAGTATTAATACATAATTTTTATTTGAAAATATTTTAAGTGAGAATTGTAAAAAAATAAATATAAATGTGGAAGTATTAGTCTATAACCTAAAAAGAAATAAATGTCATAAGCTTTACATTATTGACAGTGACTGCAAGTAGTGCAATATCCCTTCGTCATCAAAAATCTGTCATACACTGTTCCTCTCAGGACATAAGTTTTCCTAGCCCAACTCAAACAGGGAATCAAACAAGAATCCAAATGAAAGCACGACAAAGTACGGAACAACGCTCTTGACGGAGTTTTTCTTAGATATTTAAATAATTTTGAATCTAAAGTATTTATAACCTATTTTAGCTACCATAAACCTATTGTTTCTTTCTTAGAATACAATTAATTAACAAGTATGTATATTTAGCAAAAAATATTTATTACTTTATGTGTACAGACATATGAATAAATAATTTTATATGATAATACTAATATAATATCCCTTGTTTTTTATTCACCTAACTCATCCCTGAAATAACATTACAAAATTTGAAGTTATCATTTCTATCGTGTGGTCGTAAGCACACACACACTTTGTTTTAACCCGTTTGATTCGGAGAAATGTATACGACCACCGAAATCACTATTTGTCCATTTTCAAATAAGCATTCTGCCTCACTTATGTCCCCCAATATCGTGACTAACGGATTTAGAGTCAAGCACTCGAGTACTTGATGGCTACTAGAGTTGGACCCCTATGCAAGGGTAGCAAAAAGACACAACCACGCACTCTCATTGGTCAAATCAAGTAGCACGCGCTTACGTCACATCCTGTTACACACATCCGTCCCTTTTCACGAAATCACTCCCAACAAATATCCAGCAACCGAGAGGAAAGATGTTACACATCAAAAAAGAAAAAAGGACTTAATTTTGGTTAAAGGATTTTCAACCCAAGATAATTATTTTCCTATTATAGAATTACTGAAAGAAATGATTACTAATGAGCGAGTAGTAAGTACAATGTACATTTAACTTTGCGCATTGTAACATTTCATAAATCCAGCTCTCTCTCCCTGCACCATTGAATCGGCCCGATCCAAGTTTTCCGTCTTGGCTTCATCGTGCACAGAGATTTCGCCAAGTGTCAATATCATCACATGACAGTGATTCCAATATACGAAGTTCGTCGCCAATAACCCTATTGTTGCTTTGAATTGTCTTTAATAGATAATCAATTAGTTTATACCTTATGTATTTCTTTTATTATAAGTGCAAGGTAGATTAATGTTATCAAACATGAAAAATAGATATAAACGCATATATATAAAATTGTAACGTGATGTAATTTTTGAACATTTATGTAATTTTTTTAATTCAAGAAATATGCGGTATAAATACAAAATAGTGAAATTAAAGCACAATAAAATTAGCATTTGCTGAATAGTAATAGCCTATTGTTTAATATTTGCGCTATCTTTTATGTTTGTCCTTTTTGAAGTTCTCGGCATCCATACTTACATTTGATTTTTTGAATTACAAAATATTCACTCAAACGTATCTAATAACAACAAGGAAACACGACTAGCAAATAACTATTCTGCTAAAAATTAGAGGACAACATTTAAAAGAAATCATTTAAATATGTCCGCTGATGCCAGAATGAAAAAATATATATAATTACAGTGCAAAATGCAGCAGTAATTAGCAAAAACTTTATAATCAAGTTAACATTTGTGACGTCTATTACAACCAGAAAAAGGATATGTGGTATAACAACTTTATAACTGGTATCTGTGTGTGGGATAATAACAACTTGTTATCATTAAATGCGCAAAGTTGCCCATTTAGGAAGAATATTTCTATTAGCAGTAAGACGAAAGTTGTTAACTTAAACAATTAAAAATTAGAATTAATGAAGGTGGTCTACATACACCTAAAATGAATAATGTGTATTTATCTTGACTTCACCATACTATGGGATAAATAGAAGATGGCTTGCTAGTGAACGAACTTGGACACACCGTAAGTGGAATATTTGGAGTTTGTTGACTAGTGTGGTCTGATATAAAAGTTATCGTGCTTTTATAGCGAAAGTGTCTCAGTAAAAACAAAGTGGCTTTATAGCTAGTAATGTGGGGTTAGGCACGTGGGGATGCGTATAATCCTGAATGACAGTTAAACATTCCGAAGACAGATTAAATATTAAGGCAGTGCTCATCAAACTTTAAATATTTGCGACCCAATTTTCAACCATAATTTTCATCGCGCCCCTCCCCCTCTCCATACAATAACATATTGAATGGAGGTATGTACAGTATTGAATGCAATAATAATGTATTTTGTATCGCTTTAGAAGCTATAAAACGACCTTAATTGTAAACCGTATAAATTATCAAGATAAATATTGTTGTTGTTGTCGTGTCCTTCCCGACGAAGGAAAGGCATGAAAGTTTTCAGAGCCTGAGACAGGTTGGACTTCTACTCGATATAGATAGTGATACCACCTACCTCCATAATTTAGGCATGGAACTGGAAGGGACGGAAATATTCTCCAGCCCCTGCACCCGTGGTTTCTGTTGCGACCGCCCACAAGACTTTCGGAGTCACTGATTTAACGAGCACGTACTCCGTGTGTACTCGGAGGGTATTTGGTGGCATCGGGCATCGAACCCAGGTCCTCTGGAGTCCGATGCTTTAATTACTAGGCTACTCACGACCCCCCAAGATAAGTATTACATTTTTTGTATATGCTACTTTTAAGCAATGGATATTTTAAGTAAGTTATTCTTAAGCAATGTGTTACTTTTTCGTTCTAATATTTAAATTGAAACACACAGATTGCAATATAAATTTAAATTAAAGAAGGTACGAAGGTTTCCAGGAGCCTTGATACAGATGGGCTGTCAACAGTCGAAAAAGAAATCTTCATAGATTTCAAGTCAAGTGGCTAAATTAAAAGGCAACTTAGTAATAACTCACATTTACTTTGAATTTTGGGCTGTGGTGGACGATGAATTTTCTGCACTGAAAATAAAAGTATTTCGTATACTTTTTCTATTTTCAATACTAGTAATTATTAAATTTTATTTAGTTTTGATAAATTAATTATGAAATACATTGTGCAGTTCTAATACATTTATAAGTATATTATATCAGTGTAAATGTGCATGTTATTTTTTATTATGTAAAAATCTATTTTGTGTTTTACTTCCCTTCAGTAAGTTAATAATTTTTTTAAATAATCTTTTATTTTCGTTTTTCTATATTCTCGCACTCCACAGGAATGGCCGTGGGTAGCCTAGTGGTTAGAGCATCGGACTCCAGACCGGAAGGCCTGGGTTCGATACCCGATGCAACCAAATACCCTCCGAGTGCACACGGAGAACGTGCTCGTTAAATCAGTGGGTCCGAAAGTCTTGTGGGCTGAACCACGAGTGCAGGGGACTGGAGAATATTTCCCTCTCATCCAGTTATATGGCAAAATTGGGGAGATAGGTGGCGCAATCTATCGTACCTTCGGGGAATTTCTCCGAGCTAAATAGTACTGTCGCCTGTATGGAGCTCAAGGCCTAGACCAATGACAGGCGTACTTCTAGCTTCTTGCCACGATGAATTTCATGGGCCTCGTTCTGACTACGTCAGACAGGTGGCATTAGCCACAACAACAACAGGATTATAAGCCCTTAAAGGGCGCACCCCACAATTTGAGAACCGATGTATTAAGGCTTCCTGTCTTACTTTGCACTAGAGCTAAGCGTGATTTATTTCTTTTAATATAACGCATAAATTAAAATAAGTCGACTCGTTGAGATGATTTTAGAGAGTGAAAGATTCTGATTAAGTGAGTTCGTAATTCTTAACCACGGTCAAATAAAAAGGATGCTAGAGACCTGAGCTAGAACCATCTCTCCAAACAACCACACCATTAAGAAAATTATAAGTCATGACAAATTTAACGTGCCTCTCTACGCGAGGGGTGTTCAGTGTCACTAGGTTTCGAACGAATGACAAGTCAGCCACGAGCTTGTAGCCTTGACCACTAGGCTACCTCCTCTACTGCTTAAAGAGGGACAGACAATACTGAAAATAGAGTGATTAGTAAGCTATTCTGACAATCGAATTTAGCTAGTCCAGGTGACACATTGCAACCAAACAAATGAAGCGACTGACACTACAAAATTTGGAATTAGTGTTTCTTGAAGTAGACATCTTCAAGCCCTCAACTACAGCTTCCATACTTTCGAATTATACTTCTTGAAGTAGATGTCTTCTAAATTTCAACTGCAACCTCTGTACATTAGAACTATATTTCTTGAAGTAGATATCTCTTCAAGGTTGTGCGGTCCCCCCTGGGTTCCACCCTGGACACCAAGATTAATTTGAGGCAAAGAATCACTAAGAGTCATTTTGTATAATAATAACTTGTATTTATTATATCAATTCAAATAATATGCATGCATACACATGCAAACATTTATGTTACGTCAAACAAAAGGGCTTTACCTTTAATATTAAATTAAATTACGAATTATGAAATTAATCAATAATTACGCGCAAGATCAAATAAGGTCTACCGAAATAGGAGGTCCGAGAAATACAGGTAAATCGAATTATTAGCTTTCATTAACTCTAGCTAATTTTATTAAACTAACGCTTATTTTAAGCGTAAATAAACTATAGTTACCACCTGGTATATCAGCCTTCCAGATCCTTTCGCAGAATAACAGCAATAAGGTTTCCCTAACGTAATCCAATGGAATCCTCTAAATTTGAGGCTACTACTGCTGGCTCAATAGCCTTCATACTTGCTAGCTTACAACGCTCTACTTAAGTACCCTATCTACTTTCCGTATCCCGTTCACTCTTTGGAGTTGATTGGAAATATGCGCGAATTTATAATCCCCCAAAAGACGCCTAAGAATATTAGTGGAAAGGTTCCGTACAGATTCATCACATGCCCTCCAAAAAGAAAACGGGATTTATTCGAAGGTCACAAATGGCCTGAAAATAAATTACGTAACCAATTCTAAAACTTGATTCATAGTCTCTACGACTTAAGTATATATCTAACCATCGGATACTTTACAAATTCTCCTTCCCTAAGGGAAAGAAAAGCATTACGACCACAAACTTCATTTTGTTTGACATAGCATTTACAAATTTAGATTTCCCTACAGCACACCCATTTGGCTCAGAGGCGAGGGAAAAATCACCGAAGTGGAAAAAAAACCTGCCTATGTGCTTTACTTTAAATACTATACAGTCTTATTTTTGCTTCATTTACAGTTGAATCATCGCTTTCTATACAATGATCAGGGTCAGCTACCCTGAAACGAGAACTTTCTTTAAGTAGTGGGAAGGTACAAACATATACTGTATGTACAAACCCATTCACATTTTACATAACATTTTCTTATACATCAATTAAAGCATCTGGCTCCTTAAAGCTCCCATTCCATGCATGCTGCGCTTGTTAGTGTTAAATGTTAGCACTACCTAGCTACGCCGCGGCCAAAGCCACCAGATGTCAGAAAAAATATACACATGCATACAATTTCAAACATTTTTCAATAAACCATAAAAACAAATAACCAAAGGAATTGTCGCATCTTAGCGAAGTCATATATAGAAGTAAACAAATGCATTTTTACAAATGTTTTCTCCATATTTATATAAAAAAATTAAGACAGACGCTTATTTTTCACTTCAAGAAAAACACTCATTGTAGTGTCCACTTTTGTTTAACTTCTTAAATTTTAAACATCCACTCGTGACTTGCTTCATTGCAATAATTCTTTCGACCACTTGTTCGAAAGTAGAAAAAAAAAGAAACGATACAACCTAATTTGTTTTGCCCTCTTTTCGCTCCTATCCACCGGATTTCCGTCTAAGGCTTCCCCATGCTGAGGCTCCTTCTCCCGAGGTTGTTCTGCGGTAGACTGTCGATTCCATTGCTCCTTTGCTCCTCTGGTATTCCTTCGGGCTTCTTTAATTGGCTCCGTAGGTAGTAAGGACAAGGTCTCACTGCTGTCGCCGGACTGGTCTCCTCTCAGCTGCACTGTTTCCTTTGCTTGGTGTTGTCCTGGTCTCCCGGACCCTGTCATACTGGTCTCTTGCTCCTTGTCTGCTCTCTTCTGTAGGTGGCTTGCAATGCCTTGTATCTAGTTGATGTGAGGAACCTGCAATGGACTGTGGTCTTCGGGAAGGGTTATTAGGTCTCCTGTATTTATGATTTCTATAGGTTATAAAGGATGGGACTGTTCTCCTTATCCCCTGTGTTGGTACAGGGGTTGGTCTTTTCTTGTGCCCATGTTCGGACCCCTGCAGAGATCTTTTCCTGCATATTTTGGACCGCTTTTTATCTGACCTCTCCACTGACCCATTTGACCTTACTTTACGCTTCAATCTCGGATCCTCCAATTCGGCATTTCCCTTATTTTATTTACGACCCTTACTCTCCTCACTCGAGGTTTTCCTAGATATTTTGGATTTTCCCGGGTGCGACCTACTCGACCCATTACTAGAACTCTATCCTTCATATAGTGTCTCATCATGACTGTCAAAACTAATTGTGTCGGACTGTCTTGGATGGTACACTCGCACCTAGTCAATATTAACTGTGACCCTTTTTTCCCTTCTTCCAAATGATCAAATTGTTATTCCGAACTTCCAACACTATATGTCCCTTCAAACTTAGGCATAAGCTTTCCGACCAATCTCCTACCCTCAGCACGAGTTTGTACCAACACCAAATCATTTACTTTGATGTTAACCTCTCTTCTTTTCCGATTATAGTATTTTTCTCAATTCTTATGTTGTTTCCGCATATTCTGCTTTGCTTCATTGGATAATTTCTCAATATTTCCTCCTACATATTCAGCACCCTCTGTGACATTTATTAATTTACTAAAACGTGTTATAATCTTTCTGCCTTAGAATAACTCAGCCGGAGTTTTACCTGTCGTTTCATTAACTGATGTGCGCAGCGTGAAAGCGAACTCATGGAGAAATCGGTCCCAGTTTTCGTGATTTTCTTCTTTAAAACAAGCTATCATCTGCACTAAAGTGCGATTAACTCTTTCCGTTGAATTTGCCTGCGGCCGATATGTGTTACCGTTTTAATATGTTTTTTGTCCAACCTGTGACTTAGGTATTCAAAGACCTCGGATATAAATTGGGGACCATTGTCACTAATCAAAGAAATAGGAGCTCCATATCGTGAAATATAATTTTCAAAAAGGGTGTTAGCTATGGCCTGGGCCGAAGCTTTTCGTAAAGGAATAAGCTCACTCCACTTAGTAAAGTGGTCAGTTATTACCAATAGAAATCTACACTGCTCAAAACAATTAGGGGAGCACATGATTTTAACAAAAGTAAGCAAAGATGTATACCAATAAGTAACATAAAATCAATCATCTATAATGTAAAGCCTACCAGGAAACGGAAGAAGAAAATTTTATATGCAAATCAAAGTTCATGACGTCAAAAACCAGAAAAAGGAGATATGGGCAGAAATCGGGATGTTGCAAAAACGTCTGTTTTATTGCCGTAACTGTGAAATTCGATTGTGCAATATTTTTTTTTTGAGACAAGGTTACTTGAGAATGTCTCAACAACGTGATTTACCGGAATCCCCCCATGGCATGGCGTGTTATAGGCAGACTGGAATCCGGGCAAACACAACGTAGTGTCGCGCATGCTGTTGGAGTCGCCAGAAGTGTTGTTGCAAGGCTGTGGAATCGATTCCAAGAAACAAGAAATGTTAGACGTCGACCAGGGGCAGGTCGGCCACGCTCCACTACATCAACTGATGACCGGTATATACAGTTAACAGCCCGTCGAAACAGAACAGAGAATGCTACGCAGCTGCAAAGACAGTTGATTTTGGCAACAGGACGAAGGATGTCCAGCCAAACAGTACGTAATCGGCTTCATGAGGGAGGGCTCTATGCACGTAGGCCAATGGTCTGCATTCCGTTGACCCCACGCCACCGTGCGGCCCGAAGAAGATGGGCTGCTGAACATCGAGATTGGGAGCAACATGATTGGAGCCAAGTGCTGTTTACAGACGAGTCCCGATTCAGTCTAGAGTGTGACACCCGACGTGTTCTTGTATGGAGGGACAGGGGCACTCGAAATAACCCCGCATTCGTTCGTGAAAGGTCACAATACAGAAGAGCTGGTTGGATGGTATGGGGTGGAATCAGCATAGGCGGACGTATGGACCTGCATATCATTCGGAATGGCACTTTGACGGGCCGAAGGTATGCAGACAAGATACTTCGACCTCATGTCATCCCTTACGCTGGAGCCATTGGAGATTCCTTTGTTTTCCAGGATGATAATGCCCGACCGCATAGATCTCGTCTGGTGGAGAACATGCTTGAAACTGAAAAATACAGCGTATGGAATGGTCAGCGTGCTCTCCTGACCTGAATCCAATCGAGCATGTTTGGGACATGCTCGGACGACGCATTGCTGCGTGACCAAGGCCGCATGCTACTGTCCGAGACTTGGAGATTTCACTTCTTGAGGAGTGGAACAGTATTCCCCAAAGTCTGATCGATAACCTCATCGCATCCATGGCAAACAGGTGTGCAGCAGTCTTAGCTGTTCGAGGAGACCACACGCCCTATTAAAACTCATGCATCATGTCTAAACAGTACCTTTTTTTTATCGTTTACATGTAACCAAATTGTTGCCCTAAATCATCTTTACATGTTTTTTCCATATTTTCAAAGAATTAAAGCTTAATTCCAAATTTTTTTACGCCTTTTTTGTGTATTGCGCATTGATACGCGTGTACTATGCATTGTATGCCAATACGTGGCTGTCTCACATGGTTTTCTTCACTTTTTTGCTTGCTCCCCTAATTGTTTTGAGCAGTGTATATCTTTCGGGTCGGGATGCGGGGTAGGGGTCTAATAAGTCTAACGTTACGATTTTATTGGGGTAATTCGATACTATCGGAGTTAATCGACCAGCTGCTAGCGCGTTTTTATAATTAAATTTTTGACACCGGTCACAGGTTGATACATATTCAAATGTATCATCAATTAATTTAAAATCCTGGGACCAACCCTCGCATACAGTTGCATTAACGGAACCATCGTCTGGATTTTCTAAATAACGATAAATGTGCCCCAACTCAGGATCTTCTCTTTGCTCTCGAATGAGTTGTTCTCTGGAGTTTAAGGCTAAGGCTCGCGAAGAGCTGGGCACTAAATTTGTGATCCATCCATATTGCCTACTGGATTCCTAGACAATACGTCCACGACAACGTTTTGGACACCAGGTAGATGTTCCCATTCAATGTTAAACTTAAATAACTGGAGTGCCCATCTAATCATCCGACTAGATAAGTTTTCCCCATTCGTTAGCTTCGTTAATGCCGCGTGATCTGTGATTACCTTCACCAGTAGTGATCAAAATAAGTTTTAAACTTATTTAATGCCCATATCACCACCAAACATTCGCATTCTGTAACTGCATAGTTTCTTTCGGCCTTGTTCCGGGTTCTGGACACGAATGCAATAGGTCTGTGCTTTTGATTCAGCACAGCACCAATTCCGACCCCACTAGCATCCGTAAATAAGTTAAACGGTTCCTGAAAATTCGACAACTGTAAAACTGGCGCCTCTGTTAATGCTCGTTTTACTTTATTAAAAGCCTCCAGTGCTTCCGTCGACCAATTAAATTTAGCCCCCTTTTTCTTTAACCGATATAATGGTTCACATATATCTGCATAATGGGATATGAATTTTTGATACCACCCCGCCATCCCTAAAAACTTCGACACTGCTTTATTATTTTTAGGGGGTTTCGTTTCTGCGATTGCCTTGACCTTACTATTGTCGGTTTCAATCCCTTTCATACTAATTATGAGACCTAAATACTTCAATTTGTCACGTGCGAAGTGACATTTATCCTTATTTAGTGTTAGACCTGCGTCTCGCAACAATGTAAATACCTGATTCAAATGATCTAAGTGTTCATTAAACGATGGAGATGTAATGATTACATCATCCATGTAAGCCATCACGAAATGCCCAATAACAGGTTTCAAGACAATGTCGATGGCCTTTTAAAAATTTGGCGCCGCCCCTGAAAGGCCGAATGGCATTCTGAGGAATGCAAAAGTGCCATTTCGTGTTATTAACGCGGTGTTCTCGATATCTTTCGGACTAATTGCCAATTGAAAGTGGCCCAATTTTAAATCTAATGTCGACATAATACCGGTATGCGGGATGTTTATGATCAGGTCATCAATCACCGGTAATGGATATCGCGGGTATTTAGTGATGGCGTTGAGTTTGCGATAGTCAATCGCGAATCGATAATCCTCTACAGAATCTGGAGGAAGGCCATTATTTTTGCTCGTTAAAACCTCCGGTGACGCGTATCGGGATTGAATTGAACGAATTTTACCCTCCTGTAACATTTTCTCAATGTGATAGTCAGTTATTTCTTGTTTGACCCCGTCATATCGGTAGGGTCTTGACACTACCAGTCCCAGGTCCCCAGTATCGATTTTACGGTATAAAACATGAGTTAACCCCTGCTGGTCTGAAAATAGCCCCTTAAAACTATTAAATAAATGCTTTAATTTTTGCTTTTGCGCTTCACCGAGCTTTGTATCGTATAGATCAATCTCGACCGGCTTTTCCACTTTTGGCAACTGTTTAATTTGGTCATCTGGAATGATTAGAGATTTCTTATCGAAATCTTAAGTCAGTTTGGACTCCTTCATAAAGTCAATGCCTAAAATGCATTGGTATTGCATATTGTTAAGAATGTGAAATTCCCAGGTTTTCTAGAATTCTCGGATCCAAATCTGTAATTCAACCCGACCTAAGTGACAACACTCCCTGGGGCTCCCTGGGCCGTCACTACATCTTTTGTCTTTTGACGTGGTCAATACGAAAAATATATATTCGATAAACCTCCTCTTATATAAAAGATTTCTCCGCTCCCGTGTCCCAAAGGGCTGTAATGAATGTTTCATTTAAAAGAATGGGCACATAAGGTAAATCTACTGGTGTCATTCGTAGTGAGGATATTCTAATAGTGTGGTGTTCCTTATCGGGAGGATTTTCCGTACATTGCGATCGAATACTCCCCGACTCGCATCGATCGCATAAAAGTTTAAATATCTGTTTTGATCATTCTGACCCCTGAAAGTACCGTTCCTTGAACCACCCTGTCGACCGCCTTGATTATGGAATCTATGATCAGATTGACCACCTCGGCGTCGACCATCGAATCTCCGATTATCAGCAACACCTTGACCCTCAAATCTATTGAATTCCCCCTGCGGTCTGCTATTGTCAGAGTATCTGTTGTTACCTCTCGTCTCTCTCCAATTTTCCTGCTAGGGAAACGATTGTTCTCGCTTTGGTTTTTATCTTAGAATTCCCGACTTGAACCCCTGATCCTTCTATTTAGAAACCTTTCCTCGTACTTATCAATTATTTGTAGAAGGTTAGATGTGGTTTACGGATGCCGAACCTCCACATAATCTAAAATCTGAGGTTCTAACCTACTAATAACATGATCTAGCAATTTTTCCTCCGTCATTTTTAGTTTTAATTGTTTGTGTATCTTTAACAAGTCATACACAAAATCGGAACGTTTTTGATTGTGCTTTTGAGATGATGCGTAGAAACGCGTTTCGAGTTCCGACCTACTCCTAACCACGGGTAACTGTTCTGTCAAAGCTTGCTTTAAGTGCGCGTAATCTGTCGCCTTGTCTTCTACAACCCTATAACCTAGAACCTCAAACCAATCTAGTGCCCATCCTGTGAGATGACCCTTTAAATATGCACAAGCCAGTTGTATGGGTATCTCGTAATATGTTAAATTATTATCAATATTCTCCAAGAACTCTGCCCCGTTCTCCATCCCTGAACAGTATATTTCGGGATTCGAAATTTAGATCCGACTCTAAACTCGGAATTTACACGTTGGGCGCCACTGTTAGAACCTCCCTGGGTTCTACCCTGAACACCAAGACTAATTTGAGACAAGGAATCACTAAGAGCCATTTGCATGATAATAACTTATATTTATTAGCTTGATTCAAATATTAGAAACTCTAATGACATATAAAATTTCTATGTTACAACAAACAAAAGGGGTTTACCTTTAATATTAAATTAAATTACGAAATATCAAATTAATCAATAATTACGCACAAGATAAAATAAAGTCCACCGAAATAGGAGGTCCGAGAAATACACGTAAATCGAATTATTAGCTTTCATTAACTCTAACTAATTTTATTAAACTAAAGCTTATTTTAAGCGTAGATAAATCATAGTTATCACTTGGTATATCAGCCTTCCAGATACTTCCGTAGAATAACAGCAATAAGGCTTCACTAACGTAATAAAATGGAATCCTCTAAATTTGATGCTACTGCTGCTGGCTCAATAGCCTTCATACTTGCTAGCTTACAACGCTCTACTTAAGTACCCTATCTACTTTGCGTATCTCGTTCACCTTTTGGATTTGATAGGAAATATGCGCGAATTTATAATCCTTAAAAAGACGCCTAAGAATATTAGTGGAAAGGTTCCGTACAGATTCTCGACACAAGGTCTCAACTACAACTGTTCTTCATGAAGTAGATATCTTCAAGGACTCAATTATAATACCTGTACTTAAAGATATCAAGTTGGGTTCAACAACAAGGTTTCAATACAACTTCTGTACTTGTTGAAGTAAATATTTTCATAGACTTAACAACAATATTTGCTTTCGAAGTAGGTATCTTATAGGACCCAATTACAGCTGCTGTACTTCTTTAAGTAGATATCTTCTAGGACTCAACTACAATTTCTGTACCTCAGAAATATACTCTTTGAATTCGCTATCTTTAAGACCTCAACTACAACTCTTCTCAACTCAACTTAAACTTCTGTATTTCAGAATTGTACTTCTTGAAGTAGATATCTTCAAGGACTGTACAACTTCTTCGCATCTTGAAGAAGACATCTTAAAGATTTCGAATACAGCTTCTGTGCTTCTTGAAATAGATATTTTCAAGTACTCAACTTCTGTACTTCTTGAAGAAGACATCTTCTAGGTTCCAACTATAACTTCATCGCATACATAAATAATAGATGCGAAGTGTCTTTACTCTTCAAAGAGACCATTCTTCTTATTAACCCTTCTCCATTACCTTCAAATAATGTTTTTTTTTTATCTCTTTACAATTGCCCAAATTGGTATCTTAAAGCTTTTCTTGGTGTTCTTCACCCCTTTCAAAGCATTTAGCTCCTCATGCAGTATATTTTTTATGTAATTAAGCTTTATTATTATTTCTACATCCTCGCCCTTGCTATGCATTGTTTTTTTGCGTTTGTTTTGCAGATTCCCTAATTACTTCTAGTAGTGCGCATCGATGATTTCAATTCTTTGCTTCATTAATTTAACTATTTAATTTTTTTAATGTTTTGTTCTAATTATGCAAATGCATGTAAACCTTTGAATAAATAGTCTCATAATATATTTACACATTACTTGCTTATTAATTTATCACATTGAAATTTGTGGTGTGCTTCGTTAAATTTTTCTTCAGAAAAGAAATTTGAGTCACCTGGGTGCAAAAACATTAAGAACTCATCAACGTCGATGAATTTTCTTTTCTTTTCATCGCTTGGCTTGAATTACGTCGTCTTAAATTAAAACAGTAGCGTATTTTTTACCATCTCAGGTACCGTGTTTTAAATTACACTTTTGTTCTTGCTCTTCGTCTTCAGTTAAATTTAATTTTACCGATCTTTATTTTTCTGATCTTTTTTGCTACCCTAGAAACTGATCCAATTTGTAAATCCCGTTAGAGGACTTAACAAGTGCAATTTATATGTAAAAATGAATGTAATTAAATTGATTAATTTAGATAAATTTTATTCAAATTGCCGATTTTGTTTTATTATATTAATTCTTCAAATTTCATTGGATTAGTTATTTATTTTTTTCTGATTGCTTGATGTTAAACTAAAATAATTTTATTTTAAATATGATTTGATGTAATATTTAAGATTACTCCAATCCAGTTATTTGATTTCAATGGTAAAAATATGTTTCGGAAAGTAATACAGTTCAAATTATGCAAATCTGTGGGAGCTACATAACGGTTTACTGGCAAAAGACCTTAAGTTTTCATAATGTGTTAAGAAAAGTGTACGACAACCCAACTCGAAAACTATAAGACTTCACTCTCAAATATTTAACATCGTGTGCTGATATACAAATAGTTAAAAAAACATACGAACTCTTATTGTTGTTGTAACTTGTGCAATTCGATCACCTGTGTCAGATCGAGGTCCACAAAATTCATCGTGGCATGTCATTACGCATGTCATTTTGGTCACAGCTTTAAGCACCATGTAGGTGACAAAATGTTCCGACTCCGTTCCATACCCATTTTGAGGAAGAACACCCCAGAGGGCACCCTTCCACCAACCTCTCAAGAGGACTTTCGGCTCACCGAATATTTAGAGTGCCCCCATGCCACACAGGCATTATACATTTGCAAACATACATGCCTTCTTCAGGATTCGAACCCAGATTCTCGACACAGCAGACAGCTTCACTAACTGCCATCCCATCTAGGAAGGTTAGCGGTTTATTTATCACCCAGAACGATTTTGAAGTTACTAAGAATTTAACCTGTAATTTGCCAATATATAGTTAAGTCATCGATTTGGAGCCTACACTAAGAGTTTTGAAATATTCGCATTATTTTCTCTCTCTCTCTCAGAGTTACTATCAATTAAAATAAAAACCAGTATAGTGGTTAGCGATGCTGACTGCTGCTCGGTTGGGACTGGGTTCGAAGCCGTCGAGCCTCAAGTCCTTTCGTGAGGTTGGTGGAAGTGAGGTGGGAGGCCCTTGACAACCCCAGGGTGCTCTCCCTCTAAATTGGGGTGAAACCGAGCTAAATCGTTCTGTCACTTGTATGGTGCTCAAAGCTATGCCTAACGACAGGCGTCACTTAGCCCTTTGCCATGATGAATTTCGTGGGCCTTAGTCTGGCCTTTGCCGATCAGGTGGCATTAGTATCAACAACAAAACCGGTATTTTTTGTTAAAACTTCTTTACCCACTCTCTGATATATTAAAATATGTATAAATCCACTTCTAAAATATATGCCTAAAATTTCTAGTTCTCCAAACGGAATTGAAGGCTTTATATAGGCAAAATATTATTATAGAATCATTTCCCTTGAAAAGCATGTTTTGAAAATGTCTTTTTTTCTTAATTTATTACCAAAAAATGCATTTAAATAATTTTTTATTCTAATAATATTCTTATAAAAATTTATATGTATATTCTAATTCAAGCACACTAAATACCAAAAAAAAAATACTCATTTATACGTTTTTGCAAAATCCCGGATCCGAATGTAGTCAGTTACTTAAATTTAAGTGGAATTTTTTTTATCCCCATGCAAACTTTCTCTCTTCTTCTTATTAAAACTATTAACTGCTTAAAATTATGAAATCACTGGAGTACTTCAGAAAAATTCCTTCCTTCCTCAATGACACTCTTTGGCCTTCTTAAGAATTCCATTCTAGGCTGTCTTGTTCTTGGTCTGACTTTTCCAGCTTCTGTGACATTCATAGTTCTTAGATCTTTCTCTAGGCCAGGGATGGCGAACCAATGGCATGCGACACAATATTTTGGGCACGTCACCGATCAAAATGGTTTGCATTTTGGTTCAAAGTAATAAAGCTCACTATGAAGTATTACAAATAAACGCGCGTGATCAGTCGCGTTTTTACAGACATATGCCAACATTTCAAAACATTGAACGTAAGGCCTCAAGACATAAATAAAAAAATTATCTTCAAGAAGGATCTCAACGCTTTTGACGCTAAATTGCATGTTTTCAGAAACGATATTATTACAAGAAATTACAAGTACTTCCCAAACTTGAAAAAAACAGACGAAGAAAAAGTTATTAAAGAGCTTATTTCCAAAATTATTATGTACACTTATGTGACTTCATTTGATAAACTGAACTTGTCCCAATTCGATTGGTTGGAAATTGAAGAATTTGAAATGCAACTCTGAATGTGATTTCCAGTCTAGTTCAATATGGATTCAAAAATTTAATGAAGCAAGGAAAATGTTCGAATTGATTGAAACAGAAAAATTAACAAGCAATATGAGTAAAAATGCCAGTTCCGAAATTTTGGAAACAGAACTCAATTCCAGACACATTTAGTTTTCTGAAGAAGCTTACCCCTGCTATTTTAACAATATTTCATCGACCTATGCCCGAAAAGCCCCCCCTTTCAGAAATGAAAAAAATAACATTTAAAACTCACTTAGAAACCATTTGGCAGAATACACTTAATTCAGCATGCGTTCTGCGTTCTAAAAGTAAGAATACACTCAGGAACATTGAAAATAGCGACCCAAGAAGGAAGCTAAGTACAATCGCGAAACTTGGCAAATAAGTACAGCGTAATGTGATATGCAAATGATCCAAGTTTTGTGCCAAAACGCATGCTCATACACGCCGAGATGGCGCTACAATCAGGAAGAGGGTGCTATATAAGCCAGCGCAAATTCGAAGATTCATAAACGTGACGATTACCCTCCGATTGTAGGAAGACTTTGGTAAGCGAACCATGCCAGGTAAACGTGCTAGAAGACATTTCTCACGGTTAAGCGAGTTTGAGAGAGGCCTGATCATCGGGATGAAAACTGCAGGCTGGTCGACGCACCGAGTTGCTGCCCAGGTGGATCGTTCGGAGTGTGCCGTTAGAAATTGTTGGGAGCAGTGGACAAGAGAAGGTACCCACGCGCGGAAAACCGGGTCTGGAGCGACCAGGAAGACCACGAGGAGAGAGGATCGAAGGATCGTGTGGCAAGCACTTGTGGACCCCACACTAACTCGTTCAACGATACGAGCAGAAGCAGGCGTAGAAATTATTCCACAAACAATTTCCAGACACCTTGCAGAAGCAAATCTTAAATCCAAGCGGCCTTTCCATGCACTCCCTTTAACACCGGAACATCGGCAACTGCGTCTACAGTGGTGCCAAGCCAGATCAATGGGGAATGTCACAGATTGGCAAAAAGTTGTGTTTAGTGTTGAATCCCGGCTTGTTTTGGGGACAGATGATAACCGTGTACTGGTGTGGAGGCACCCTGGTGAGCGTTACAATTCCCCCCACACTGTTCTACGTCACACTGTCCGCGCAGCTGGTGTAATTGTCTGGGGGGCCATAGCCTATGATAGCCGGTCCACTTTAATTGTGATTCGTGGAACCTTAACGGTCCAAAGTTACGTTGATGATATTCTTCGACCCCATGTAGAACCTTTCCTAAATGGTCTTCCAGGGGCAATTTTCCATCAAGATAACGCTCGTCCGCATACAGCAAGAGTTGCTCAAGACTTCCTACGTCATTTTCAGACTCTTCCATGGCCGGCCCACTCCCCCGTTTTGTCCCTTGTAGAACACGTGTGGGATCAGCTAAAACGGCAGATGCCATCGTGTACCTCTGTACATGATTTAGAGTTGGCTGTTAAATATTTGTGGGCCCATCTGCCTCAGGACAACATAAGGTGTCTAATCAACTCAAAGCCGAACCGTGTGGCGGCATGTATTGCAACTGGAGGTGGTCCAACGCGCTATTGAAGTTGCCCAGTATTTGTGTTGTTGCACACCCTGTATTCGTTTAATTGTCTTGTTTTTGAGATCAAGTGAATCTCTCATCTGTGTCATTATGCGTATTAAGTTTTATTTCAATCCGATGCTTTCTTCTTGGGTAGCTATTTTCAATGTTCCTGAGTGTATAAAGGAGTTTTGGGTTGTTATTATTTTCCCAAAAATCACAAGTCAAAATTATTTGTCGTTACGTCTATACCGCATTAAACATTTTTTAAGAAAAAATGGCACGTTGTGATCCAAAAAGGTTCGCCACCCTTGCTCTAGGCAATCGATACACTGTGTCTTGGTCTTCCTCTTTTTCGAGTACCATTTGGTCTAGCCACAAATATCTTTATAATTATTCGATTGTCATCCAATCTTATCAGGTGTCCTGCTCATTTTAATTTTGGTATTGCAACGAATTTAACAATATTTGGTTCTTCAAAAATTAATGAATTTCTAAGTTGGTTTCCTCAGTAAGGAGTCTCCTTGTCTCTTGGTTATTGCCCACGTTTCTGCAGCTTATGTGAGAACGGGACTTATCAACCTATACTTATAAAACAAAGAGCTGTGTGTTTCATCTGTACCAGCCAGACTAAACAACCCAGAAGTCTGAAACTTGGCGCGTAGAAGCTGTAGGTCATTATCGTGAACACCTCGAAGAGTTTTTTTCGAAATTTGCTTTAGATCTTTTTTAAATTCAATTTTTAAGCGATTTTTCAGCAAAATGGAGATATGACGTCATTAGACGTGTCAAGTCAACTTTGCGAAAATTAATGTTTAGAGCAGTTTTTTAGGGGTTTTTAGCACATTTTGTTGAAAATGTATTTTTTTATGGTTTTATTCTTTTTTTAAACTCCTTGTGGTAGAATTACCTTTGTTTTTCGAAAAATTCGTCGTAAGAAATGTTTTTCTAAATTTTATTTTTTGGATTGGCAACACAAATATGATAACAGTAGATTTTTGATGCAAGATTTTATATATGTTCATTTTTATGGCATTTTCTTCGGTTGAAAAAAAAAGAAAGATTGTTTCTTTTCTTTCTTCTTCAACAAATATTATGCTTTCATCATTACATGAAAACGAATCAGATGCTGATCAATGTTTATCAGATATTTTGTCACATGGCATCATGCATCAATTTTGCTTCTATCAATCTTCAATTATATAAATCTATTTTTATCATTTGTGATCCAAAAGTGTTTGAAGAAAAAAGATGCAGCTTGATACAATTTTCTCATATTTTTCTTTGGAATTATTAAGTGTTGATGTGATTTTACGTCTCATGTATCACGGTTTAACTTTGCTTCTGATAATATGTTCCATATTTAATTTTATGAAGATCATATATCCTCTGTACATATACTCTGTTCATATATGATATATATGTTTCAATTATCACGATAATTAATTATCATTGTATTTTCTCATTTCTTTGTTCTTTGCAACAGAATAACAAATATTTTTTAATTAAAATTTTGCAAAAAAGTATTGTTTAAAAATTTTTTTATCAACAAGGTTTATTATTTCTCTCATCAGGATTATTATGGTTTTTTCCAACGTATGTCTCTTTTAGGTTTTAATTCTTATTAATTTAATTTTTCTCTCACTATTGTATTTCATCTAAATTTTATATTAAATGTAATATACATGTTAGATAGTATTACATTCCTTCCTCATATAATATTAATTTAATGCTAGATAAAATTTAATGTAATGGTTTATTACAATGGTTTTTGGTTACAATGGCTTACAATTAATGGTTTTTTAAAATTTTAGTTTGTACTAATTTAATTTTTTTCCAGTTGAAGGCTTCCTAATATGTTGTTTATGATAATATTTAAATGGTTTATCACATAATAAGTTTTTTCTTTTGATTTATCCATTTCAGGTTATTTCACTCATAGTTCCCATAGCAGAAACATATTACTGTTATTACTTTTTTGTTATAATTTTTATTTATATTTTCCTTCTTTCATTTCTATTTACCTTTTTAGCATGTTAATTTTCTCTCTTACATACAAACATACGTTTTTATGAGATCATTCTTTTCTGTGAAGCCAAATTGCAATGTGAACATTCATTAAAAAGTTATTTTCTACATTTGGATACACTGCTCTGCAATGGCACTACCCATTTAAAAATATATTATGTTTGCAAAAAAAGCTCAATTTTATTTATTTTAAAATTTAACTTGTGTGAATAACGGATATTTCAGTTATTACAGATAATTGGTTTTAAAGTGCAGGCTTTTAGTTTTTACAATAACTGATACTTTTCTTCATTCTTAGAGAATTATTTATTGAAAATCAGTGGAATGAAAAATCTTATAAATAAAAGAAAATTCTGAAATGTATATTTTTAATACATAGTATTATTTTCTTTTTGAATGATTTTATAAAATAAATTTCCAGACTTTTTTTACCCTTTTATTCAAATATATTTTTAACTAACATTCAAAAACCACGCAATAAAGAAATTAATAGTCGTTTCAATAAACAACGGTGAGATTTTTTTGCATTCACTTTTTATTGAAAAATTTTTATTGTCAAAAAAGTTTAATTAACATTTTTCAAGAATTCCTGTGAATGCAATATATTACCGAACACTTTTTTTTTTACCATTTTTAATAAAATACTCAAAATTTAAATCAAACGTTTAGCAACTTTTTCATAATTGCATGAAACTTTTTTCCCATGTGTTGAACATTTATAAAAAAGTGCTCACAATTTTAATTCTACATTTAATATATATAGTTGTGGAATTTTGTAATATTAAAAATTTCTACTTTTCTGTCTCTTTTCAAAATACAACTATTTTTAATAAAGGTACATTTTCTCCGGGGGTTGAACAATTGCAAAATACAAAGTGGGTGAGGGAATATTAAAGTCGCACTGTTCACTTATTTGAGGACTTTTGGCGATGGACTTCGAAATTTTGACACATGGTTAAATGACAAGGGCGACACCTGAGCTGGCACCCACCTCTAATATCACACCAGCGGGAGGCCATTTGAGCTCTCGACATATTTTAATACTTATCAGTTGTAAGGACCTCGGGTTTGTTGTCAACTTGGCCAGTTAATAATAGACTTGGCAATTGCTGCAGTAATACGCAAGTACCAAAAAACTTTCTATGACATTTTGGGTTTTGATTACTATTGACGACATTACATGGAATGAAGCACATGGTTGCCAATTTAGTGCATACAACATATGTGAAATCAGGGTTGCAAACTTGGTGAGTTATTTTGAACGCTGACAATTGTGAGATAAAATGCAATTATCAACATTTCCTTCTGTTGAAAAAGAAAAAGGTTACTGCTTTTCCTGATACTTACGTATTAGAGTCACCGCAGCCAAAATGGCACTTTTTTTCACCAAAATCTGACTGATTTTCCCCCTATAAAACACGTAAGAATCCGTTGTTTGGATATCGTGATGCAAATTTTGCCGAGGTGACACCGATACGCGAGTGCTCTTTTCCTTTATTGGCAAATTCCCTGTTTTTCCATTGCGACAAAAAATAGAAAAATATAACTCAAGAAAATGACAGTTCAAACTATTTGGGATTAACAGATTACCAATATTGTGTGATTTTTAAGTTAAAATTTCTTTGTACCTATGAGATTTTTTAACATGCTTTTTTTTTGTTCTAAGCTGCTTATGGTAGTTTCATCAAAATCAGACCTTAATTTATCTATTTAAAGTAGACCTTTAGTTTGAATTAATGTTATAATTTCTACTATATTTAAGGTTACTTTTATACTTATTTGTTTATTTTATTTATTTTTCAGTTTTAAATATTTAAGAATTTTTGTTTGGGGCTTACTTTTTCTGTTTTAGATAGCCTTTTAATTTAATTTGGCTATGGGGACGCACATACACAAGTGCGGATAATAATTACTTATTATTCATCACATATATCAGTGTATTTTTTAGATAATGAAAGTACTTGCTTTTATTCTTGTGTTAAAAAAATAATAATCTGTTACAAAGTTTCTATCTGTTAGAAAGAACACTTTATTGCTTTTCTTTCTTCAACGACAAATTCTAAATCTCCCTTATTCTAACCTTTAAGGTAGAAAATCCTACCTAGCAGAGTAACAAAAAGAAAATAGTACTAAATTAAACTAATTGCTATTGAGATGGTTTGGCAGAATTTCAATAAAATTACCTTCAATTTATGTCATCTGCTGTTAACCAGATTTTGGTAGACTCGCATTCCAATGGTGAAATGAATAAAAAATGGATGATATCAAACAATGTGTTGACAATTTGACGCTGAAAAAATAATACAAAGAAAAATATCAGGTTACCGTAAATCCTGCGTATGATGCTCACCTATACTTTTGAGCTGCATTTTTTAATATTTTGTTATGTTCGCCGCATAACTCACGACCTCTTTTTTACGAAGAAACTTGAGATGTACATATGCAATGCTCTCACAGTTTGAAGTCATTTATTTGAGGTATTATTCCAAGGTATAGGAATAAATAGTATACTTCTATATAGAATTACAACCCTTTAAGTTCAAAAGGAGTGTGATTTCTTTTAAATAAGCAGTATTTCGATATTTGTAGAAGTTTTAATTTTTCTCTATACTCATCTTTTTTATTTTCAAAGCTATTGAACCCGTAAATTTCGATTTAATTCTTTGCGCTCAAAGTGGGTATCATACGCTGGATTTTACGGTATGTAAGATTTTCTCTTATTTTTGTGGTTGTTGTTCAAAACTGTTCGTGGCATCATTGTTTAACGTTCCTTCTGACAATCTGTTCTCCATATAGTTTTTAGCTAATTGCTCATATACATATGCATTGAACACCTTTTTTTTATATAAATACATGGTTATAATATTTTCTGTCGTAGAAAATAAAGATTTTTGCTATTCTTCCACCATCGGCCAATTCAATTTTTTCTTCATTTTAGAAAAATATTGCTTGAAGTATAACAGAAAGAAAATGACACTAAATTCAAACTAATTGCTATTGACAGATTGGTATTATTATAAACCATGTTTTTTGTATGTCACTGTTTAT
>BMAU01016191.1:0-80660 GCA_019973935.1 Trichonephila clavipes
TCTATAAATGCTTTGGACTATAATTTTGTTTGTTACTATTTATTCATTTTTTAATTTAATTAATGAATTAAAATTTGAAAGAACTGTATTAACATGAAGTGTCACCCACTAAAAAGTTTTAAAAAATGTATTTGAACTTGAATGAATGAATAGAAAGTATTTTATCAACGATTGAAAATTTGAACAAGATATATATGAGAGAGTGAACTTATAGTAGAAATTGAAAAATAGTCTACTTTATGTTGCGCTCTCTCCTATCCATCGCACATCTGGCATTCCCGCGAGCGTCTGCGTGAGTCTGGCCAAAAATATCGACGTCTGCGCAAAACATGTATAAATGCTGCATCCGTACAATTAATCAGTCTTGGTCCATCGGATGCTTCTATAGCTACCAAATCTATCTTGAATGTACATTTTATAATTCTTGCGCGCGTTAGTTGTAATTCACACTATTAAGTATTACTGCAGAAAATTGGAACAAAAAATCATGGATAAATTTTTAAGTCGTAAGCGAACATTCGACGATAATAAAGCATCAACAAGTGCACAGACGAGCATAGTCTGAAAAATTAAATCAAGGAAATATTCTCAAGAATACTTGAATTTTGATTTACCATTACTGAAGTAAATGGAGAAGAAAAGCCCCCTGTGCGTTATTTGCTCAAAAATATTGGCAGCAGACAGTATGAAACCTAATAAACTTAAAAGACATTCTTTCGAAACGCTTCATGGTGAGTACATTAACAAACCTCGAGAGTTCTTTGAATCAAAATTAAATCATATATGGAAAACAAAAACATTTTAAAAAAACTTGTCAGTGAATGAAAAAGCTTTACTTACTTCTTACAAAGTATCATATAAAATAGCCAGATGTAAAAAGCTTCCCTCACACTATTGCCGAAGAGCTTATTTTGCCTGCAGCTATTGAGATTGTAGAAACTATGTTTGATACAATTTTGCCAAAGAGTTGCAGTCCATACCCTATCAAATGATACTGTTTCCCGTCGAATTGATGATATCTCTGAAGATGTAGAGCAACAGCTTTTTGGTAAGTTGCGTGATAAATTGTTTTCAATTCAGCTTGACGAGGCAACAGATAGCAATAAAGATGCTCATTTCATTGCGTATGTTCGATTTTGGGATGGTATGTCAGCGGTAGAAGAAATACTTTTTTGTAAACCAATAAAAACTTAAAGCAACAGCAATAGCATTATTTGATATTTTAAATAATTTTATAAACGAGGCAAATATAGAGTGGAAAAAATTGTGTAGGAATATGCACCGATGGTGCTCGTACAATGTCAGGAAGATTTAAAAGTATACAAGCACTTGTAAAACGAAAATCTCCACTGTGCATCTGGACACATTGTATGATCCACAGAGAATCTCTGGCTTCCAAAGAAATTAGTCCTGGCCTGAATATTGTGCTAATGACAGTTGTGACTGTTGTAAATTACATAAAAATGAGACCCCTAAAATCAAGAATCTTTTCTGGACTTTGCAAAGACATGGGCGCAGTGCATTCATCGTTGCTATTTTATTGTGAAGCAAGATGGTTATCACGCGGAAATTTTTACAACGTGTTTATGAATTAAGAAATGAAATTACCATTTTCTAGAAGAGAAAAACCTACCGGAAGCTGAGAAATTTAGAGATGGTTTATTTCTGATGAAGTTGAGCTACTTAGTCGATATATTTGAGAAATTAAATATATTGAATCTTCAACTTCAAGGATCAAATGTACATATGTTTTTACACGAGTGATAAAATTAATGCTTTTTGTAGAAAATTAGAATTATGGAGCCGAAATTTAAAGCAAAACCTAGAAATGTTTGAAAAATGTGATAAATGTGTAAAAACTTACAAAACTGAAGAACAACATGTGGAAGTTGTTTATAAAACTATTGAATATCATTTAGTTATGTTAGCAAAAAATTTTAAAAAATATTTTTTTGCTGAGGACAACTTGATAGCAAGTTACGAATGGGTGAGAGATCCATTTCAAAATACCCCAGAAGGGCTCTCCACTACCGAAGAAGAAAGTTTCATAGATTTCACATCTAGTGGCGAAATTAAAAGACAATTTTGTAATAAAACTCTCTTTCAATTTTTGGGCAGAAGTAGATGATGAATTTTCTGAACTGAAAACAAAAGCATTTCGTATACTTTTACCGTTTTCAACATCGTACCTTTGTGAAACCGGATTTTCTGCGGTGGCTGCTTTGAAGACAAAATATAGATCTCAGCTAAATATAGAAAAAGAACTAAGAGTGTCAATTTCTAATATTAAGCCTTCATTTGAAAACCTTTGCTCTGCAAGACAAGCCCATGGAAGTCACTAATAATAATTAAACTTGCTCTTAAATTAGTATTAATAAATTAGTTATAAAATATACATTGTGCAGTACTGATACATTTATAAGTACACTGGCTGAAGTATCCGTTCTATGATTATTTTTTAAAAAATAATACATTATTCTTGATATAATAGCTTTATTGTAAGAAGAGTAAAACCAAGTGCACAACAATGCATACAAAAATATAAAATGATTTTTAAATGAATGCTCCTATTATAAATAGTTTAAAACGAACTGTAATTTTAAGCCTCACAGAATTAGCATTTAGAATTAATATTAAATAAGGAAAACGAATGAAAAATTCTAATGAAGAATAATTGTGTTATTTTTAATATTTAAAGCGAGAAACTTTCAAAATGTTTTAACCCGAAGCAGGCGCCCACCCACACTAACGTTAATGGTCGCGCGATCACTTCACCAAGTCACCCCCAATCCTTTTTTTTTATAATTATTTTTTTCTGTGCTCTATAAAAATCACAATTGCAGTGAATAATTTAACTAAGAGAAAATATACTTACCTACTTTAAAGGACTTTTAATTTTTCTTTGATGATTTGAGAAAAAAAAATCCAATAAAACTAAAGAAACCGTTCCAAATGTGCGTGACCTTAATAAAGAACATAAATCACAGACACTTTTCACTAACAATACAAGAACGTTATTTGCAATCAAAACTGTCATATTTTGCTCACGTTATTGTAATTTTTCTATTCTTTGATGATCTACAAATAGCACGTGTAACCTTTTCTTGCTTGTGTCTTTTGACAAGGCGAAGTGTTACATTTATGGCTTCTTAGTTTTCTTGATATCTTAATTTTCTTGATAGAGTTCTTTAGGCAGCATTTGAAAATTACAGTTCAACTTAAACGTTTCATGTCTATCACTTTTGTCATATTTACTTTCGCTATCACGATTAATATGCATTATTTCATCAGGTTCTTCAATTGCTTGATCAGTTTCATCTTCCTTCAATAGAGATCACAGATGCCCATTTTTTTTATATTCTGCTCATTTACATTTATAAACCATAATAAGTTGTACAACACAGCAATTAAAACCACAAAGTTAATCGTAGGGAAAAGTATAGCATATTCATAGAAAATATTTCTGAACAAAAGTGGTCGTGAAGGGAACTCGATCAAAACAAGTACCTTGATTGTAAAAACACCGTTTGCCCTCTCAAAAAAGAGGCATAAATGTAACAAATTCATTTTAGTTTCCATTAAGACTGTCATATCGGAGGATACTGTCAAGAAACTGTTAACGAATAAACAGTTTTACCAGAATTTGGAGTGATTCAGCGCCTCATGCGACCGCTCCCATTAAAAAAAAATGTATTCGATACAAAAACATCGATGTCAGTTATAAAAAAAAAAAATAATTGTGTAAAACGTTTTTTATAATGCAATTTCAGATTACTCATAAAAATACATCTTGGCGAATTAATCCTTCAAACTGCTCAATATGCTTATCCATACATCATAAAACTCATTTACATGGGGGAAAAGCAACATAAAAATATTATTTACAACTTTCCCAAAAAGAAAAGTAGACGGAGTTAAGCATACCAGTAAGTTTGAAGGTCAAAGAGATGATAATCAAAAGTACTATTCTAGAGGTTACAAGAAACGTAATAAAAAATCTCTCATCGCGGGATTACAGCAAAGCAAACAAAATATCTTTTTTTTATTTGGTTTTGGGATCAAAGATAGCTAATGAGCGTTTGAAGTGGAATCTTTTGAAAGTGGAAAACCAGATGATACATATAATTTATATCAGTGTAAATGTATTTTTTTTTTTATTTTGTCAGAAAGCATTTTGTTTTACTTCATTCCAAAAAATAATTTTTTAAGCCTTTTATATTTTCAAGATGCTCGCGCCCCCTCGAAGGGTTATCGCGCCCCCAGGGGCGCGCCCCACAGTTTGAGAAGCACTGGGTTAGTTAGTAAAATTCTTACCATTGTCCACTTTTATTCTAGAATATGGTGTTCAAATTAATGAAAGCTTAATCATGTTCCGCAGTTTAAAGTTAATGAGAAGAACTAACATATTTTCCACTACTCTATATAAAAATTGCACATTGGTAATTGCCTGTACTAGAAGTAAAGTCATAAATAATGGCTCTAATTTTATGCATAGATGTGAGTTTGTAGTAAAGGAATCTATTTTTTTAAGGAAGCTCCATAAATTTGTCTTCATACCATGAATTTCTCTACCACTGTATTTTTCGATACCATTTGATCAACTATTTACTTCAAATTTTCCCAAAGATGTTTTTCTTCATTCAAATTAACATTGCAAAAGAATTACACAACGTAGCATTGATTAAACATCCAACTTTATATCGCAATCTTGTTACAGGGATAATGATATGAATTAGGATAATTACTGTATAAATTCTAAATTTACGCCACTAAGAAGGATAATAACCATGGACTTAAGTGAACAAAATATTTTCATGATAAAACCAAGTGATTAAATATAAAACTTTAGCAACTGTGTAACTTTTTATAGGAGATAGTTTTAACTGAATAAAAAGATAAATGTGAGAAATTCAATGTGGTCAATATTGTTGAATGTTGGAAAATGTATTGGTAGAGTTCTGTAAATTTCAGTAATCCTTATAGATTTGTTGAAATGAGTGTGATTGTAATTTAATACGTTTCATTTTAATATTAATTAATTACATAACAAAAATCACTTTATAAGATTTATTAAAGCAACCTTCGTTATTGACATACGTATAATTGTTCTAAATTGAATTACATTTTGCGTAGAATGACTCAAGTAAGGCACATTATAATTAAAAAGACTAATGTTGAAGATTCCTTTAACTTACTGAAGTGAGCTTGAAAGTATGTTAAACCATTTTAAAAATATGTTAAAGAATTAAGATGAAATAGTTTATTAGAGGGTTGAATTTACAAAGAATTTATTAGCATTCGTTCTCCTAAATTTAGTATAATATATCTCGGAATTGTTTCTAAAGTATATCACCTTCAATGATCTACAATATCTGGATGCCAACCAATAATAAAAGTACACACAGTAAAAATCCTTCTAGTTTTGATGAACTAGATTTCAATTTATAGTTATTACTTATTTAGTATAATAACTAACATACTATAATGTAACTAATATAAATATAAAATAAATGCAAATAAATATATATAAATGAATATAAATAAATATATACAAATAAATAAATATAAATAAATATATATAAATGCAAAAATAACTATAACCATAACGTGTTACGAGTAATAAGTATTTTTTAAGTAAAAGATGATCATTTGAATTTAGTTAAACTTTTTTTGAAACTGTTGAAAAAGTTAGACGTGTTGAAGAAAAAAATCGTAGCGTATTTTACAAAAAAATGAAATTATAAATTAAATTAATCATCACTTTATGTTTTACACGATCTTAAATTTATCTGTTATTAAACGCAGATTAGTTACCTATACGATATTATTAATCTAAATAATGAAAGAAAATAGAACATTTTATTATTTTTTTAAAGAACTTATCTAAAAATTGGCATCAAGTAAAAGAAAACTAAAGATTAGACTTATTTTCTATCTCTTCCATCAGTAATTTTCAACTCTCTAGCACACGTAAAACATACAGTAAGACTTTAACACTGTTTGACAGTTTAAAATAATCTTGTCGTCCATTATTCTTGGAACCAAGAACTTTTAATCTCAATCATTAATTAGCCCCCTTCGAATTTGTTTGACACAAATTCCTTCCCTGCCAATTTCTAGGAGGTAGGAAATCTGGATAATCATCGTGAAATCGTATGCTAAGTGGGATCTTTGTTGAAAATGATCGGAGTGTAAAGTGATTAACGGATGACAGTTTAATGGAATCTCAGAAAACTTTGCTTGCAAAAGAGAAAATAATCAAATAATGCCTTGAAGTACTCTTACAATGTAGAAGAGCTTATTTTACAAGTACGTGCTACTTTGTAAGTATTAATTCACTCGCTTCTTAAGATACCTAAGTGTTTCGAAATCATGATGGGATAATTTTGTTAAGAGAAGTTTTAAAAATCCTAAGTAGGGATCATTATATTATAAATTATTTAATATTAATTAGCTGATGTGTTTATCAGATTTTCTGAAATTAGTTTCGTTCTTAAAATAGAATGTAAAATAAAAAAATAATAATTAATGATTAATGTTTCTAAATCAATAGTTAACAAAAAAATATTTTAATTTTGTTTATAAAAACGATCTTTTAAAGTGCTTATTAAACTGCTTTTAGTAAAAGTAGGTTATTCAAAGTATCACATCAACAGTTAGAATGTATTATTGTGATGCCTACTTTTTTTTAAAAAAACTAATGCAAGTAAAAATGCAATTCTATTTATGTTAATTGGTAGTATAACTGATAACTAACTTTAACTTTAAATCATGAATGTATTTAACTGAAAGTTCCTGCAAACAGAGTGTTTTTTCCCAGTAAGTGAAGAACAAACAAGTTACAAACCAAAATTTCCTAATTGATTATGATGCCTTTCCTAGAAAAGAAAAATTCAAACCTCTTTTTTATAGCTTATTGTCTCTTTAAGATTAAATATTTTTTTCCTTGTAATGATTGAAATTTAAAATCATGCCTGTTCACAGTTGAATTTCCTAAAGGTTTTAATGCAGCAATTAAAGGAATCTCATATGTATTCTCATATTAATAAACTATTAATGCATATTAATTTTTCTAGAAGATTTTGTAAAATCTATAAGGGAATTATTTCATATAAAGCAGTTACAAGTAAATACTGTTCATCATAATGTTATTTAAAAATAAATTCGATGTATTTTGGTATTGTATAGAAATATCTATAACATTTGAATTAATATGAATTGACTTCATTAAAATCAATATAATTTATTGCATTGGACCAGGCATGCCCAAACCGCGGCCCATTTGGAGACTTTTTGCGGCCCAATTGAAATTTATGTCTATTTTATTTTAGGCATTTGGACTACAGACGGTTGAATCGAAAATATCGTGTTTTGACCCACCCCCACCTCTCCCCGAGCAGTTTTTACCGAAATATATTTTTTTTCCTTCATTTGACTTCCAAGCAATTGTAATAACAGGTGTTGATGGATGAAGAAAAGCAGATGAGCTTGGGTGTGTTGTTCCTCTTTCAACGAGAACTTCTTTGAGAGTAAGTAGTGTATTTAGTTCTATTTATCAGAGAAATAATTTATGTCTATATTTTTAACTTCAGATTAGTAGTATTTTTCTTGTTTTATTTGGCAATGAAAAAATCCGATGATGGATTTAATGAGTTGCCTCAGAACTGTAAAACCAGTTAGTAGAAATGGCTAGCTCTCTCTCTAGTAGAATAGATAATTACGGCAGCAGAATAAAAGTGTTTAATATTTTAACCTTCTGAAATTATGTAACTTTTTCATTTTATGATATATTTTAATCATGGTGCATTAATTAATATCATACAATAAGAAACTAAACATTTGGCTATCGGGCAGAAAAAAAAACTTTTTTTTGTCAAACAGTGTAATAATTACAATGCTTTTCTTCTTTGCTTAATTGCTTTTTTGCATTTGAAATAAAAATTTTGAAAATCTAATTCAATTTTATGCAAACATACTGTAACACAAGTATAAAATGTGAAGATTTTACGCACATAGTTGTTACACTACGTAACCTCAGATGGCAGTATATATCTACTGTAGATAAGAACCTTGTAGGTTAAGAGATATTCTTCCACCAACAAGTGTAATCGGTCGACTTTCAACTTTGTCGTGATTGTGATCCAGTAAAAGGTAATCTTGCTGTTTTTTGATCATATCAATAATTATTGAACAAATTTCTATTACATATTTATTCGTCATGGCTGAAAGAAAAATTGAAAAGAAGAAAAGGAAATTTGAAGATGAAAATAGACAGTTTCAAAATGAATGGGAAAATTTGTAATTTATTATTCATGTAAAGGACAATGCTGTGTGTTTGATTTATCGTCATTTAATTTCAATTTTAAAATCATACAACCTTAAAAAATTCTATGAACAAAAACATGGAGAAATTGATGAACTTACTGTTGGTGAATGGAAAGCTAAGTTAAAGTCTTTGAAGAACAATTTGACATCTCAAGAATACATATTTCATAAGCAAACTGCCCAACCAAATGGTATGTCAGTGCTAGCTTTCGAGTATCTCACATCATTGCTAAAAATACGAAGCCTTTTACGGACGGTAACTATATCAAAGACTGTCTAATTGCCGCAATTTTAGAAATCTGTCCAGAAAAACTGGATCTCTTTACTCAAATTGGTCTGTCACGCCAAACTGTAGAAAGAAGAATAGAAAATATTTCACATGATATTTGTGCATCGCTAAACACAATTACAACTAGCTTCGTATATTTTCACTGGCTTTGGATGAAACTTCATACATAAATGATACTGCTCAACTTGCTATTTTTATTAGAGGTGTCGATAGAGTCAAATGTATATTAATGAAGAACTACTCGAACTTGTGAGTTTGAAAGGTACTACCACCGGAAGAGATATTAAGGATGCTGTCATAAATTGTGTGCAAAGTCGTCAGATAGATTTCAAAAATATTGTAGGCATTGCAACAGATGGAGCCTTTTCAATGGTTGAAAAAAAATGTTGGTGCTGTTTCATTAATTTTCGATCACACAAAAGCTTTAGGAAACAGTTCAAATGATTTTGAAATGTTAATTTGTCATTGTTTTTTGCACCTCCTGTTAAATATGTCACATGTGATGAAAGTTGTTGTCAAGGTAATTAAATCAATTAAAAACAATCTATTAAAACATCGTCAATTTCAAGAATATCTTAGGGAACTGGAATCTGAATACGGTGATATAATTTATTACACCAAAATTCGGTGGTTAAGTCACGGAAACTGCTTATTGCGATTTTGAAAATTAAGGGAAGAAATTAAAACTTCCATGAACAATAATGGTATAAGATAGGTGAAATTAAGGATGAACAATGGCTTCTAAATTTATGTTTTCTAACAGATATAAGAATGAAACTGAATGAGCTAAACCAGAAGTTACGAGAGGAAAATAAGTTGATTACCGATTGTTATGTAGCAAAGCTGCAGCATTATGAAAATCAATTGAGGTCAAACAATTTGATTCATTTCCCATTGTTAAACGACTATAACAGTGGCCATAAAAACCTCTTCAAATATTCTACGTAAATCGGAAAAATATTTGAAGAATTCAACACCAGATTCTCCTACATATAAAAGTTTGAGGAAATTTTTGCAATATTTTTAGCTCCATTTAATGTAGAGGTGGAATCAGCGCCACTAAATTTACAAATTATGCTAATAGGTATACAATTAAGCATCGAGCTAAAAATCCTGTGCGAAAGGAACGAGATTGAATGTTATCAAAAATATATACTGAAAGATAAATTTCTAAATTTAAAACAATTGGCTATGCGCCTTATATCAGCATTTGGAACTGCTTATCGCTGCAAGTCATTTTTTCCCAATTAAACCTAGTAAAAACAAAGTACCGCAGCAGGTTGCTCGATGAAAACATGACCAATCAATTACGATGCGCGTGAACTAAATTATCCGGTGATATTAAAAAAATCTCAAGTAAAACACAAAAACAAGTTTCACATTAATTGTAAGGTAATAAAATATTTTAAATGTTGTTCGATAGTAAAATATTTTGAATGTTGTTCGATAGTAAAATATTTTGAATGTTGTTCGATAGTAAAATATTTTGAATGTTGTATGATAATAAAATATTTTGAATAATTTGTTTTATTTTGATATGTGTGGCCCACCTCAGCTTAGTAAATTTTTACTTGGCCCACCAACCGATTTGGTTTGGGCACCCCTGCAATGGACAAACATAGTTTTGTTAGTTTTTGTATCATATTTTTAGTTCTATCGTAGTTTTTTTTCTTTCATACGGCACAATAAAGCAAAAAAACAATTCCGGATATTTCGCTTATTTAAATATACTTCCATAGTAATTTTAATACGTTTCTTGCCCATTTTTACGTAATTTTATAAAGTGAACATAAAATTGAATTATTTTTTTAAAAAATGAATCCGAATGTAGAGCTTTATAACAGTTATTTTATTTCTTGTCAAATATAACAAAAAATAATAAACATCCTAATAAGTTGATAGTATAGTTCATCTAAATTTAGAATTTATTATGCTTATTTAGGTTTTCCCTTTTCAATATTAATTGCAATGTATATTTATCTGACTTTCCTAAAACTCTTTGCTGAATCATTTAATTTAGGTATTCTTAATTTGTATATTATATTTCCCATACATCATGCAGCTAAAAAAATAATGGAAAAGGAAAATGTTTTTGTGTTACCCATTTCGTGTATTTTCTTGTTTCATACATAATAATGCATAAATTGAACATTGTACTAAAAGTAATTACAAGATTAATTATTGTCACCTACTTTCGAGATTTTACATCTATTATTTACTTTATAATAATAAAACAAAAAGGTGTACTTATGTTAAGAATTTTCTCATTGTAAGAAATCAGGTTATAGAAATAATAAAAACTTGTTAAAAATAAAGAATAGATTTTCGTATACAAAGTAATTAAGAGTAAAACATAATAAATTTTCTATTTGCTTAAGAATAAAAAAATGATTAAATTTCAAAAATTCTTAAGAATTCAAAAATTCTTATTAGAAAGCATACAGAGATTTAATTATATTTCATTTTATTAAATTTTTTTATTTATTTTTATACTTATTTTATCTCTTACAAAATTGAATTTTACAGTATATTCAAAAATAAGAACTTATTCCCACAAGTTATTATGACAGAAGCAAATTTGATCGGTATTAGAAGGATAGAAAAGAGTCCTTGTTAATAGAGTTATATTATTCTAAGTTAATAATTTTTAAAAACCGTACTATTGAGCCCTAGCATTAGAATTTACTAGAATAGTAATAGGAATTTATATATTTCACTATTTTCCCCCTTAAACAATTCTTTTACCAGACACCCTTTAGAAAGCAAAACTTACTTTACCCTGAAGGAAGCAGAATTCACTTGTACTAAAACACACTTAGAGAGTAAAACCCTTTTAATAAAGAACAAATGAAGACTTAACTCTAACATTGCGTTTACAAAGTCAAGGATCATATCTGAGAAAATTTTATCGAAAAGACTCGAACTTTGATTATTTATTAAAATAAATAACTTTCGAATGGTGCGAAGGAGAAGGGTTAGTTTCCGAAGTTTACAACTTAATTAAAGATTCTGAACTTAACATTAGTGCCAGAGGCATAAAGCAAATTAACCAAATACTTGTTTGTATAATAATGCGGTAGAATTCAGCTCTCTTTGTCAGAAACTCTGTCGAATTTTTCATCGGTTATTGTTGCACCTCGGGTTAAGTAAATTGATTAAATATCATTGGTAAATTTAGTGTTTTACATAAGAGCAACCCCGATTTCCTTTTGACGTTCGGTGTTCCTTTACATTTGGACAAACACTTGATTTAAAAATTACCAGTGTTCATTTGGTTTTAGAATGAATAATTAAATTTGCCATGTGTATGTTAGTGTATTTTAAAGAGATTCTCAAGTTATTTAGAACAAAATATTAGTATTGATAATCATGCTTTAATAATTTTAAAAAAGACATATATATTTACTTTTCAACTAATAATCACTCTATAAAAGCACAGCACATCATTTGATTTACCTGTGTTTACACATCGTAATTATTAAAATACTATTATGTTTGCGATGTTTAATGTTTTCTTTTCTTTCATTTATTAATTTTATAATGTGTAAAGACGAGATTCTGGCGGTTAAGGAGATATATATATATATTTCTTTTGTCGTCGAACTAGGGAATTAAAAATATATTTCACTAGAAGCATTTTTAAATAATTTGAAAGAGTTATGAAATTCATACAGTATATTAAAGATTACTAAAACATTGCTACAAGTTCAATAGGAACATAAATTAAGGGAATAATTAAATTATGAAAAATTAATAAAGGAATCCCTAAAAATCATTTGAGATATGATACAATAGTGTATTTTAATTCACCTGTATAGGAGTTGCATTTATAATCGTTTCTTCTTTACAGAAGAGATAAACTACTTAGCTGATAACGTGAGGATAAATGTGAAGTAAGTAACTAAAAGTAAGACCTTAAGGTATCCGACTAAGTTCAGAACCATGATTTTAAAAAAAGTGCATAAATAGATCATTTTCATGATATTTAGATGATAATAGGAAATGATAATAGGACATTTTGATAAAAAGAATTTATTTAAATATAATATTTTGTCAAAAAATTAACTTAGAATAATCTTTTTTCCAAATGTTCTCCTTTTGTGAAAAGTGCTTCTATTATAATAATATTTTGCCTGCATATAGCTCAGACCTCTCTACAGAGGCTCAACTAGAATTTTTGGAAAATTCACATATTTTCAGAGTTACCACCAATTGAAACAATTATCTGCGTTTTTTTCTTAAAATTGCTCCCCTCTGTTGTCGTAAAATATGAATAAAACCATTTCTAAGTTATATACACTGCTCAAAACAATTAGGGGAGCACATGATTTTAACAAAAGTAAGCAAAGATGTATACCAATAAGTAACATAAAATGAATCATCCATAATGTAAAGCCTACCATGAAACGGAAGAATAAAACTTTATATGCAAAACAAAGTTCATGACGTCAAAAACCAGAAAAAGGAGATAAGGGCAGAAATCGGGATGTTGCAGAAACGTCTGTTTTATTGCCGTAACTGTGAAATTCGATTGCGCAGTATTTTTTTTGGGGACAACGTTACTTGAGAATGTCTCAACAACGTGATTTACCGGAATCCATGACATGGCGTGTTATAGGCAGGCTGGAATCCGGGCAAACACAACGTAGTGTCGCTGACGCTGTTGGAGTCGCCAGAAGTGTTGTTGCGAGGCTGTGGAATCGTTTCAAGGAACAGGAAATGTTAAACGTCGACCAGGGGCAGGTCGGCCACGCGCCACTACATCAACTGATGACCGGTATATACAGTTAACAGCCCGTCGAAACAGAACAGAGAATGCTACGCAGCTGCAAAGACAGTTGTTCTTGGCAACAGGACGAAGGGTGTCCAGCCAAACAGTACACAATCGGCTTCATGAGGGAGGGCTCTATGCACGTAGGCCATTGGTCTGCATTCCGTTGACCCCACGCCACCATGCGGCCCGAAGAAGATGGGCTGCTGAACATCGAGATTGGGAGCAACATGATTGGAGCCAAGTGCTGTTTACAGACGAGTCCCGATTCAGTCTAGAGTGTGACACCCGACGTGTTCTTGTATGGAGGGACAGGGGCACTCGAAATAACCCCGCATTCATTCGTGAAAGGTCACAATACAGAAGAGCTGGTTGGATGGTATGGGGTGGAATCAGCATAGGCGAATGTACAGACCTGCATATCATTCGGAATGGCACTTTGACGGGCCGAAGGTATGCAGATGAGATACTTCGACCTCATGTCATCCCTTACGCTGGAGCCATTGGAGATTCCTTTGTTTTCCAGGATGATAATGCCCGACCGCATAGAGCTCGTCTGGTGGAGAACATGCTTGAAGCTGAAACAATACAGCTTATGGAATGGCCAGCGTGCTCTCCTGACCTGAATCCAATCGAGCATGTTTGAGACATGCTCGGACGATGCATTGCTGCGCGACCAAGGCCGCCTGCTACTGTCCGAGACTTGGAGATTGCACTTCTTGAGGAGTGAAACAGTATTCCCCAAAGTCTGATCGATAACCTCATCGCAGCCATGACAAACAGGTGTGCAGCAGTCTTAGCTGTTTGAGGAGACCACACGCCCTATTAAAACTCATGCCTCATGTCTAAACAGTACCTTTTTTTATCGTTTACATGTAACCAAATTGTTGCCCTAAATCATCTTTTCATGTTTTCCCATATTTTTCAAAGAATTAAAGCTTAATTCCAAAATTTTTTACGCCTTTTTTCTGTATTGCGCATTAATACGCGTGTACTATGCATTGTATTGCAATACGTGACTGTCTCACACGGTTTTCTTCTTTTTTTTGCTTGCTCCCCTAATTGTTTTGAGCAGTGTATTTCAAAAATTCTAGTTGAGCCTCTGAGCAGAGGTCTGAGCTATATACAGGCAAAAATATTATTCTAATGGAAACATTTTTCACAAAAGGAGAATATTTGGAAAAAAGATTATTCTAAGTTAATTTTTTGTTAAAATATTGTATTTAAATAAAAAAATTTGTCAAAATGTCCTTAAAACAATTTTATACATATATTCTAATCTAAGTGACACTAAATATCATGAAAATTATCCATTTATGCGCTTTTGAAAATCACGGTTCCGAACGTAGTCGGTTACCTTAATACAAAAGTGATATTATAATTTACGTATTTTATAAAAATTGTGTAATTTTCTGTCTGGTATTATTTAATAATTTACTGAGGTATAATCTAGTTATATATATGCACGTATACATTCAGTAATTCTTATTTAAATATCAGAATGATGAAAAATACAAACTGATTGTGTATGTGTGGAAATAAATGTAGCATGTATGAAAAAATAAATAAGGATTTATTTAGTATTTTATTATTATTTTTGAAATCATTTGGAGAATGAAACATTGCGAAATAATTCATACCTAACAGCTAATACACTGTATTTATGTACGTTGACTACTTAAAATACTCATGTACACTGGAGAAAAATATATATAATTTTAAAATTTCTATAATACTATAAAAGCATATATATGATTTATTCAGTTTTAACTAAGATTAATATTTTATGTGGATGTCACTTTAGGTTTACTGTATATAACATTTCCTTTTTTCTACAATTTACTACAAATAAATTAAAAGTAACTAACTGATTTCAATAACAAATTTGACATTTGATCCTTCAGCAATATTTATTTTATTTAGATATCTATTTATCTTCATACCAAAATCATAAACAACTCTGTATATTATATATGGTATGTGAACCGAATAACTAAATGTGAGAATATATTATGTTGTGTGTTATTTTGAATTCAAACATATCACTATAATAATAAATGGTGTTGTTAAATAGGAAAAACTCTAATAGAGGCAATAAAATTCAATGAATAATTTCATGGAATCAAATTTTAATGAACAATACATTAAGCACAGTTTTTTTACAATACATACATAATTTTTACAATGTCAAACATTTTGCTATTATCAGTGTAAACATCAAATACAGAAAAAGAGTTCCATATCCATATATTACAAAACAATATTTCAGAAAATGTTGAAAGCTCATTCAGAGATAATGTTTTTTTTCTCTCTGGAAGATGTGAGGACAAATGCCTCGATTTGTGAAAGACATGAAAATACTTCAAGTAATTGGACGATATTAGATAAATTTTTCTAGAAAGATAAGTGCATTTTTGGCAGTAAGAGAACCAGAATTGAAAACAAAATATCCTCATTTATATTATTCAAAAAAAATTCTGCAATTTGCCTCATTTGAAGTTAAAAGCTAAAATGGATGCGATGTTTAAAAACTAAGTGTTCTTGAAAGGCGAAATTTGTTTATTTGGCTATATTTCTTAGAATTTCTGTCTCAGAATTTTTTGTTACAGGCATTTTCTAATAAGAAAAATATATATGTATATAAAGTTTTAAAACAATTTTTAATAATCTCTACTAAAGAGATTGAAATAATTCGAGCATTAAAGATAAAAGATGTGCAGGTATTGGAATCTTAAATAGAAGGTTGCTACAATATTAAAAACAATGCTGACTTAGGGCATCTTTCCGTTTAAATAAAAGTAGGGTTTAACCAGCTTTAAGAATATCCGACCTTTATCTTTTACTTGTGTGTATTAAAGAAAATGGAGTCATATAATTATGCTTTATATTGAACCACAAATGACAGTTATTCTATTCAAATCAATATAATGTATTCTTGTGTGTGTAATGATATTTTGTAAGCTAACCATTGTTATAGGAAGCCTTAGAAATAAATGCCCCCTAAGAAACCAATTTCTTTTTAACTACTTATTTTATTAAATCGTACTTTTAATCTCTTGTCAAAACTTCTTACTAGCCTCAATGCACACATCTTTCTGTTAAATGTAGCAATAGCATTGGAGTCTCAATTTGAGAACATGTTGACTGGTTAATATCAATTTTCTTCATGTCTCAGAAATCATCATGGTATCCACTTAGACAACTTACAAATAATTATTAAACTAATTCGTAAGTACAGCAAGTATATTTTTGTCGAACATTCAACAGGCTATTATGGCTCCTACTCTGCTGTAACTTCCACTTATATCTAAAATGATAGAAAAAGAAGAACACATTATTAAGCATAGAAATTACGCAGAAACAGAAAACATGTATAAAATACAGATATGCATAAATTAGAGAAGATTAAAGTATCATATTTTTTTTCTTAAAACTGGTGAATCTCATTGGGATTAATAGTTCAAATGGAAACTATAGATAAACTGTGTAGTTATAAAAATGAAAGAGTGTTTAACAAGGTCTATCCGCACTAACTCGAATTTCCTTCCGTCCAGCCAAGTAGGCGCTTTAAGCTAGAACAATATTCATGTACAGGTTAACATCCCTACCAAATAATATTTAAATAGCTAGTGAGATAAGAAGATGATATAGAAGAATAGAAAAAATTTTAGGTACTTGTGTGTAGAAGATACTGACACATTGATTCGAGCTTAAGCCGTATTGTCGTATTTACTGTTACAATTCAAGTTCATGGAGGTATTTAAACTGTCAAATTTGAGGAGCTGCATCTCTTTCAGTGCAAACTTATCTTACCCTTTAGCTTGTCTTGTTTGCATATCATACAATTATTTCTGGTATTTGAACTAATAAAAGCAAATTCTTGCATGTAATCATTTCAAAAATGATTCAATGGCGTTTCCACTCATGCTGTTTTCGGATCTTCCCTCAATCTTAATAATAAGCGAGTTCATTATATATATATATATATCTTCACCAACATGAGAATGAGATATCACGATAGAGATTACATTATAGGCTTTCACAATTATTTTAATACTGTTTTTATTCAGCATTATGATACTGTTAATTATGTATAAACTGTATAAAATAATTTATATTTTGACAATTTTACATTCATTGAAGTTTAATAAAATTTTTATAAAATAAGTTAAACACTTCAAATAAATATTTTATCGAAAGTGTTTTATCTAATAATATTTTAAATATTTAATTGAGACTAAAAAAACAATTTTAATCCTTCAAGATGGAAGAGCTTTCAAGTTAAATTAGAGTTTTTTCAGAGCGAAAAATTTGATAAGAGGAAAATGCAATTAATAGCGAGAATATTTTTTGGAGTGAATTAATTTTATTAATAAAAAAAATACTGTAATTTAATTCCCTTCAAACCAAAAAATATACCGAATTAAACAAGTTACAGTGTAAAATGTGAAAATCATTAAAAATGTCCCCTTTTTTCATTACTACACAGTAGCATTACATTATTTTGCATTGTACAGATTTTGATTTATCTATATATTACCATTTTACAATTTATTCAAGCATAATTTCAAAACTTAACTTATAATTAGTAATCGAAGGACATTTTTGAACTGTTCTATTTTTATACATGATTCACATCTCATACACATTTTGGGAAAAGTTTATAAAACAGTTATTAATAGTTTGAGTGTACCTATATATGCGAATATATAAATTTACATAGAATGATGAGGCAAATGTAATCTGGCAAAATGTAAATAATGATAAAGAAAGCCAAAGTAATCATTTTTTACTTTATAGTACAAGTCTAACATTCGTACGTTTAGAAGACAAAGAGAGAACTTCATGTTTCGGGAGAGTTGTAGATAATCTGTGATTAATATTTGTAACTAATAATATGTAAGAAATATCAATCATGAATTCCTGCCCTAGTTTGTATCTTGATTATATACAGGGGATGCAAGGGAATGGAAGCAAACAGGTACCATAACGATTACGTTGTGAAAGATTTTCGAACTGCCAAATGCTGAAATTTGTGTACATCATCGATGAAATATTTGTATTTCGAGACCAGCCTTATGACTATTTACTTTAAAATCGGTTTCATTTCGTTTTCTATCATTTAAAATTGACACATTTCTCATTTCATCGTTTGATATCATTTTAATCAATAAATGCCTAAATTCAATATTTGTTGGTACACATTTCTAGACAAACATGTTCAAATATTATTTTTATTTAACATACTCCTTACAGATGGGTTATGTATCTTTTAGAGAAACTACTGAATTATTCAAATTCCGATTAATAATAACCAGGGATAAGGTATTGGATTTAGTGGAAGATTCCATAATTCGAAAATATTATAAATGAAACAAATTAATATTATAATATTAATAACCAGGGATAAGGTACTAATTCCATAATTTGAAAATACTGTAAAGGAAACAAAATTTTATTAAATTATAAGTCGTATTTGGAATAACTTTACTCTTTTAAACTTGAATCTCAAGCCACTGAGAAGGGAACCTTTCTCTATGAGATAATGGGAAAAGAGCTTTTGTTTAAAATAAATACTGCAATAAAATACAATGAAAAAAAAACATTTTTCTTTGAAAATTGTACAAAGTTTTATCACAAAGATGGTAATTATATTACAATAGAACGCCTTTTATCCGAACGTTTGTTACCCGGAGTGTCAAATATCCGGACCAGTTTTTTTCTGTCAATTACATGCACTGTATATGAATACGTTTTTCAACAGTGTAATGCTCAGCAGTAGTTTCGCGTGAGGCCAAAAGTGACGGCAAAACCCAAGGTCGGGGATATTAGGGGAATTTCAGTTGTGTGATTTGGTAAACATCTGTGCGGAATATTAGGTCAGTTTGTTTTCAAGTGAAGGGGTATATACGTGCTCTTTTGTTGAGTTGTGAGCTGCTACGCCTGCGAATTCAAAACGGAAGTGCAACATATTGAACATAAAGACAAAACTTGAAATATTAAAACCGTCTCACGAAGGGAGAAAAGAGCTGTTGAAGAAAGGAAGCGTCTCTAGCATAGACTTATAATGTAAGAAAGACAACAATTTCGAACTTAAAAAAAGCCAAGAAACCATTTTAAATTTTGTGTTAAAACTTGACTCAGAAGATGGCTCAAAGAAATGAAAATTATGAGGGAAGCAAACGATGCTGCTCTTGATCGAGCACTCTACTTGTGGTTTTCACAAAGAAGGACCAAAGCGGACTCAATATCGGGCCTTCTGTGCGAAAATGTTCTGGAACTTAACGAGAATTTAGGCAGTTCAGCTGATTTCAAAGTTAGTACTGGTTGGTTAAAGAATTTGAAATCGTGCCAAGGGATACGCGAACTGCAGATTGAAGGCAAATCATTGTCTGGCATTGTACAGCGAAAAAAATTATTATTTACCACAATAAAGGTGCAACATTTTGCACCTATTTTTCTTTTTCTTCAAGCATGTTTCCCACTGGTGAGGGTGAGTGAGTGAGTGAAGATTAACGTCGCACTGTTCAGCTACACGAGGGCTTTTGGCGACGGACCACGTAATTTTGAACCATGGTCAAGTGACGTGGACGGCACCTGAGCTGGCACCCCCCTCTCCTAACTACCACACCACACCAACGGGTCCCACTGGTGAGGATTTTCTATATTCGTATAATGTTCAATTTCATATACTGCATGGATCGCATTTAGTTTTCGGTTATCCGAACAATCGCGTATCCGAACAGTGTCCGGCCCCAATTGATATGGATAAACGTCGTTCTACTGTACATAAAAAAGTATCAGTTCTTAAAATACCTAGGATACTTTGAAGTTATTAAGTATATGAATATTGTTTAAAAGAACATATATTTGTGATTTTTCTATGATATTTCGTGTCATTGTTATTTCTATTATCTATTTTGTTTTCTTAATATTTTAATAAGGTAGAGATGCATCCAAATGTATTTATTTTTTTTTCGAATATCTACAGATATTCGCAGATTTTAGCAAAAATTACGCTTAAGATTGGTCTGTAAATAACAATAAAAATAACGTAAATTTCAATGGCTTTCATCCATTCTAAATGTGCATAGAATAAAGGAAAATGCCTACCTATTTTCATTACAAATCTTCATATACATGAAATATAAAGAAAAACTTTAGAAATTGTTTAAATTATGAAAAGTTGCAATTACTGCAGTTTTGAGAAATTTTAATTTTAATTTCTCAGAAACAATCAGAAATACCTCCTATTTCTGATTTTGAGGTTCAGAAACCTCATTAAAAGAGAACACAAATTAATTATCTGTTGAATGAATATAATATGACCTTCTGCCTGCCTTATATTTTAGTCTATTTTTTTCTCTCTTTTATTGCTGGTAACAGCATTTCCCGCAATGTTAACAAAAGGTAGAAATACTTTTTACTTCATATGATGAAACTTGATCCATTACTTTATACAGAGGAAGAAAAAAATCTTAGAATTGCAAACAATGCATTTTTCTGGAAAATTCTTTCAGATTTCGCATAAATGGAATGTCTTCACATGACATAGAGAAAGCGCGAATCTCTTAGAAACGATGAAAGGAACGAAGATAAAAGAATCCGTAGAGCGTTGAATTTCTTTCTAGTACCGGTCCTTATGTATAGTTGGTTGAGGATTTCTTAAAGAAAGATTCAAAAAAATTAGATTTTTTTTTCAAAGATTGCATTTTAAATCTGATGGAACAAGTAAAGATATGGCGCCGTATTAAAATATTTCTATTAATACACTTTTGACTACAGGACAAAATATAGTATCATTTCTACTATTTGTCTATATTAATTTAATTCAGTGTTTGTAAAATAATTTCTAGATTTATTAACTTTTTACTTTGTTAATAAAAATAGTAATAGCTCTAAAATATTTTTAAGGAAAAATTATAAATGACTAAAAAAGTTTTTTTATATAGTTCATTGTATGTATTACATTTTACTTCATTAAGCAAATTAATTATTTAATAAAGCTAATTGAATTCGGTCCAAAAATATTTTTTAAATTCTTCTCTCACTTCTAGATGCGGATACCCAAGAATATCTACTAGTTGTAAATCAAACGAATGATGTTTTTAACAAAACAGTTTGTTACTATTGCAGAGTCCGTTTTAGAGTGGAATCGGGGTCACCATAATAACTATAGTATTTTATTTTAAAAAGAGTTTTTTTTTCTTTCATTTGAAATAGAAAATTTAATGTAACAGAAATCATGTTTCAAAAACTAGAGCACCGTTCCGAGTTCTGACAGAAAGCAAAATTTATTCTACGTCGTTTGATTAAAATCCTACAAATTTCTGAAATTCAACAAAATTGCCACTAAACATTAATTCAATGGACTAAATTCGTGTAGTGTCACAGCCACATGATAACTACAATTAATATTTTCAAATGAATCTCTTCTTACATTCATATGACGTCCTAGTCACATGATAAATACAATTACACATTCCCCGCCTATCGGTCCACGTGTTTCGTATTTGCCAAATATTTTGCTTTTTACAAAACATTTCTTTTAAAAATTGCATATTTGTCACATAGCTTAACATAATGCATTTTATTTCAAAATACCCATATATATAATACAAGATATATATATATATATATATATGTATATATATATTATTTTGAAACACTTTTAAATAATCTTAATACTTGAACGATTTTGACTGATTTTCAATTATGAAATTGAAAACTGGATCTAAATTTTACTAGTAGAACATCAAGTTCTAGTCAAATGTCAGTTTTAAGTTCAATGGGGAACACGTTATTGTATTTATCATTCGACCCCGTCAGGAATTTAGCCCAATAGAAATACAAAAGTTTAAATATATAACTTGATCGTTGAAGGTGATTAAAGCAAACCAGGCTTTGTGATTGTGTATCGGGCAATCGATTAAACTACAATCCAATTATGTTATTATAGGAATGTTTCACATTAAGTGCAATGCAGAACTCAACAGGTTTTCTTCCAGTAAACTTTGTAAATAATCTATCTCGGTGGCCTCTATTTTCAACCACAAAAGAAGTTATACACTGCAATATATTAGGCAATGGGCTAAGCTCATGAGGGTCACATGACAAATACAATCCATTGAATTTAAAGCTAACATTAGACTTGTATTTTTTGTGTTCTACTTTTAAAATTTAGATGAAATTTCAAATTCCATAATTCATTAAAGTTTTTCAAGCAATAAGATTCTTCCAGATATTATTTTCCAAAATTAAAAAAAAAATTCTTAGATTTTATTTTTAAATCAAGTGTATTTTATTCACCAAGTGCATTATAGTGGACCAATAGGTTATTTTTAAGGTATCCAACTTCCCTAAAATCATGATTTTTTTTTTAAAAAATTGACATTTTTTATGATTTTATTTTATAGATCAACTTATTAGCTTTGTAAAATATCAAGTTTTTTTTTTATTTTTCATTCACTAGAACAAAAATTACTAGTGTTTTAGTAAAAGCAACTGTAATAACTTTTTACACAAGATGTCAAACTTTAAAATGTGTTTTACTCGAAATATGTTTTCTCAGAAAAGCTCAAACGGGGACAGCGATCGATCAAAAAGTTTTTTAAAATAATTTGCTGAAATTTTTTGTGTATATTCTGTATAACAGTAGAAGTGTTTTGATTTTCAAATTTATCAATCACTGCTTTACAAAAATTACAGTTCTTTATGTGAATATAATCACTGTTTGTTTAAGCAATTTCATATAACAATTAAGATAAAGTGATCTAGTTTTTGTAAAAATTAAAATACCTCTTATCCTGAAGATCATTTCATAAAGGAGCAGCAAAGTAATACATCAAAATTGAAAATTTGAGAATTTGTTCATTTACCATTTGTACAAAACGGATTCTGTTCTTTATTTTTTTGTCAATTTGTACTCATTTTTTTCCCTTTTTAGCAGTAATAATTTATTTTTCTCTTCTTAATTTTAGCCTTTTTTTTCTTAAAATGTACTAAATAATTCTAAAAACCACAAAAAAAATCTCCATATCTCCATTTTTTTAAAAAAAGTTGTCGTATGTATTCGGATACCTTAAAAGAAATTTTTTATATAAAGCAAGAATTAGCAACCACGAAGAGCAATAACTAATTAACTAAATTACGCCGTTGTATCTTTGCAGTTATTATGTGGCATGAATTTATGAACTGTTCGGCTGGAAACATGTGATTGCATTAATCGTATGACTATAAAGTCGTAAGAATTCAACCCATTATAAAACAACTTTGAAAAGTCGTCTGCATTATTCAATTTATTAATAACGCCCCATTTTACCTAGTAACATATACAAATTAAAATTTTGAATTGAAAGGAAAGTTCACGTTCATCAATTTTTTATAAAGACTAAATAATATTCAGTCCTTATTCTAATTATTGTAAAACTGTAACTTAAAATTTCCAGCGTAATCACCGATACACTGTGAACTTAATTCGAAAAAATGAGTTCTTAACATACTCAAAATTGCATTTCATGTTAGACTGATTAAAAAAGAAAATATTTAATATTTTTCCTCTTAGGGTTGTTTGCTGTCAATTTAATGCTAGTTTTCTTTTTACATTTTCTTTTGTTTTAGAAATTTTAGACTTCAAAACAAAGTGTTGTAACATTTGTTTTCGTATATGTATGTTCTTAGAAAGATGTTCGTTTAATAACAAATTTTAGAAAGGAAATATCAATGATACTTAAAAATTAAACTTCTCATAGTACACAGAAGATTATGAGCAAAATCAGAAAAGAACTAATACTTGTTTGACTGAAAATTCGCTCTAGCAAGATAAGCAGAATTACAGTTACTGAGGCCGAAAAAAAGTAAAGCTCCTTTAAAGCCAATTCTTTTCCACAAAATTTGACGGAAAATTCTTTTACAGGACAAACAGAATTTCCTTTTCCTTCCATTACGTACCGAAATAAAGATTCAATCTCTCGTTACGGGAAGGAAATCAGGAAACCCGTAACACGATTCTTGAATCTTGGTTTTCTCATGTTCTTACGAAATAAGCATGACGTAACATCAAAGGCGAAATTCCTCCTGGCGTACGGAGAAAAATAGGAAAGTCGGTAAGGAGCAGGAGAAAAAAAAAATGACTGTTCTTTGATAGATTGCCTAGAAAAGTAGATTAGAGCGAAATTGGACGTCTTATCTTTCAAGTTCTCTGCATCAGTGGGAATTCGTGAATTCAGCAGAATATTGTAGCGAAGGAGAAATTGTGAATGAGGACATGCTGTCTGGTATGGATTCGCATTTTTCAAGAATCAATAAGGGTCGAATTTTTTTATGCGAGGATGAGTGACCTCTTCTTCCATACTTTGATCAATGATTTTCGATTACTCAAATATGGGAAAAGTGATGAATGGTTCCGCCCCAGCAAAAATTCAATTAATTGTTCTATGTCTTTCCTTTCAGTCATTGTTTCAGCTATTTTTCCATTCATATATCTTCGTTTTAAGACAAAAGTTAAGTTTGTAAAATTGCTTGAAATATTTATCTAAAATATGTCATTTAATTCTACTATGCTCACAATTATATCTCAAGTTGATTAATTGGATGAAATAGAAAGCCCAAGTGATGAATTTTGTATAGAAGTATGATAATAAGAAAAGAAAAAATATATATATAAGGAAAATGTATTCTACAGGAACAATGGATTTTAACATAAACAAAAGAAATATTGTGCCCATTAAAGTACCACTTTAATTGTTTTAAAATACAATATTAATTACAAACAAGTGTAATATAAAAAAGTTTTTTAAAGTCAATTCCTACTTAGGTTAACAAAGAAAATATTTATTTTATTTAATAAAGTTTAATTAATGAATTAATGTTTGAAAAAACTCAATTAACATCGTGCAATCCTCTATAAGTGTAAAAATATATAATTGAACTGGTGTGCCACCATGTGTTGTAATGAGTTGTGTAAATTCGTCAAAAATAACAGAATAAATTTAAAACTAAAAAGTAAAATTTAAATAATGAATTAATATTTGAAACAACTGTATCAAATAACATAAAGTGCCTTCCACTACAAGGTAAAAAAGTATTTGAACTTCAATGGATGAATAAAAAGTATTTTATTAACGATTGAAAATTTGAACAATATATATTAGAAAGTGAACTAACAGTAGGAACTGAAAAAGAGAATAAAAAGAAGAAATGACATTTTATGTTAATTTTCAAAATATAATTATCCTATTTCAATTCCTTACATTAAAAAATACATTCCTTTATATTCTTAATGTATTGCTTTCTTTTTTAAGAACTGGAGATACATTATGTTGCTTTTTGCATAAATTAAAAGCATAAATAAATGCTAACGTCAAATAGGAGCAATCTTGGAAGCCTCTAGAAACTAAATGAAAGAAACATTATTGTTGTTAGCTCAATCACAGAACAAGGATGAACAGTTAATGTGAAGAACTTTTTTAAGAAAAGGACAAAAAAAATTCTCTAAAAAAACAAATATTTACATAAGAATAAAAATAAATAGAGACCAGATCTTTTTAAATTTTGATTACACTTTTAATATATTAAATAATAGTAATAAAATTTTTCTGAGTTATTAAAATGCAATCATACCTATAGTATCTATAAAATAAATGTTTTGACAGATAAACAATAATTTCATTGCTTACATTTACGTTGACGTGTTACACCGCTGCAATCTCTATCGCATTCAGTTTCTGACATCTCATCTTGCTCCAAAGACTGGTCATCATCATATTCTATCATGTTGTGGCACATTTCTTCCTGAAACTCTGGTATATCTTCAGGATCACTGTAATTAAAATTTCCATATTACTCAAAGCAGTCAAATTAGTCGAATAATTACATAAAATAATTGCTTTCTTAAATATTAGCTTAAAGCAGGGGTACTCAACCTTTTTTCTGCTGGGCCGCATACATATGTTAGTTATTTCACGCGGGCTGCAACATCAGGGTAAATAGAGTAGTGTGGGGGGACTACTTAAGGTATCCGACTATGTTCGGAACCGTGATTTTAAAAAAGCGCATAAATGGATAATTTTCATGATATTTAATGTCACTTGGATTAGAATACATGTATACAAATGTTTTAAGGACAGTTTAACAAAAAAAATAATTTAAAAACAATATTTCGGCAAAAAATTAACTTAGAATAACCTTTTATTCAAAGTGTTCTCCTTTTGTGAAAAATGCTTCTATTATAATAATATTTTTCCTGTATATAGCTCAGACATCTGTACAGAGGTTCAACAACGATTTTTGAAAAATTCACATTATTTTCAGGGTTACAATCAATTGAAATAATCATCGGCGTTTTTTTTTCTTAAAATTTCTCCCCTCTGTTGTCGTATATAAACTCTTGGACAAACCCACTTCTAAGATATATATTTCAAAAATTCTAGTTAGGCATCTGTAAAGAGGTTTGAGCTATATACAGGCAAAATATTATTATAATAGAAGCATTTTTCACAAACGGAGAATATTTTGAAAAGTGGTCATTCTGTGTTCCTTTTTTGTCAAAATATTGTATTTAAATCATTTTTTTATTGTAATACTATTCTTGAAACAATTTATATACATTTTCTAATCTAAGTGACACTAAATATCGTAAATATTATCCATTTACACGCTTTTTCAAAATCATGTTTCCGAAAGTAGTCGGATACCTTAAGACCAAGATGACATTGGAAATTTAAAATATGGAAAATTGATCAAAATATTATATAACCCCTTTTTTACTTTTTTTTAAAATTATTATTGTTAAAATTTCTTATTTTTGCCTCTAATACTAAATTAGAAGCATTTAAGAAACCATCCTTCACAATTTCTGCATCAGTAAAAGGTTTCATACGATTACCAATAATATAACAAACTTCATATAGGATGTCTTTGTTACCGAAGTGATATAACCACTTTGTTGCTGTTGCAAAGATAACTCAAGAAAGCTTATCTATCATCTCTTGAAAGAGATCTTTGAGGACAAAAGTCACTGAGGGATTCGTATTTATTGGTATTTTTTTAAAAAGAGCACTTTTGTGACAAATCAAAGTGTTACTAATCCATGTTTGTTTTCCACTACAAATTAGTCAATCCCCTAATCTTTTTGAAATGCTATATTTTCTTTGAATGTTTTTCGCTTGCAAGATGTGAAAGACAGCTGAAAATTAGTTCCACCCATAAAGTTATCGCTACTCCCCTGTAGTATCTTATGACTAACCGTAACCGTTCCAAATTGAACAAGAATATCAATTCGTATCCTTACGACACCGAAAGCAAAAAGAAAAATTGATATATCTGATTTTCTTGACAAAGAATTTCCCGCCAAATTTGTGATACAATGCTCTTAAATAAGTAAATTTCTCAGAACAGTGGACCATGACTGGGCCACTTAAAAAGATTTGTTGAGATGCAGGTTGAGTACCGGTGGCTTAAAGAAATCTGTAACGCCATCTATGACACTATAAAGCAAATAATTACTTTAAAAAACGTAGGTTTCATAAAGTGAGTCGCGAATGAGTTAAATCAGACTGTTATTCAGATTTCAAGTGCATCGGTAATCTCTTTTGTGTACTGTATGTCAAATGGAATAATGCGTCGTAAAAGCAGTGAGACTATAGCTAAATTATTTATTGCTTATCAATACTATGTTTTGTAGCAATACAAAGATTTTGGCCAACAGACTCATTATTTTGAATCAAGATTAACCGAAGAAGTCAACACCTGAGCTGGCACCTTTGCGCAAATTTTCATATCACACCAACGTTAAGATTTTGAGCTTCAATAGGCTTAACCTAAAACAGTGCGGCGGTACCCCACCAAACACCCATTTCCCGTCGGGAACGAGTGACGTTTCAGCGGTCAAGTAGTTTCTCTTGGGAAAGTATCCCAGGGTGGACACCCCGGCGCTGATGTCCTAAGGGAAGTCGACCTGTGACCGACCTGTGACCTCCCTTGATCTAGCCGACAGTAAGATACCGACACAGTTCCCACGCCAGCCGCCGGTTTCAAAGTACACCGCGAAAAGGGGACTTGGACCAATCGACGAATGGTTTCACCAAATACGTCCAAACAGAAGTGACTATACATCACGTGTCACTTTCGTGGGTGGGACGTATTTCACCTCAAAAAGCGACTCTGAAATTGCGAGCCGACAGAAAGTGACACCAACGCAGAGACATGATCTAACTCCAACAGTCTCTCCAATTCCAATAGCTTCACCAGCATCTGCGCCACGGCACTTCCAATAGCCTTACCAGCATCTGTTGCACCAGCACTTATCCAGTTCGTTTCAACGCCGCCTTCATCAGGAGCTAATATTACTGCCTGCAGGAAAACATTATCCTCCCAGCAATGCAGCTGTGGCAACAGCAATCCTCAAAGTGTGGACCGTGCCCCCTTAGAGGGTATGATAACTCTACAAAGGGGCAAAAGTCGAAAACTAAAGATTGTTTTTTTTAAAAAAAATATTAATTTACTGGAATTAAACGAAAAAAACACATTCTGACATAATAAAAAATAAAATACGCATTTACACTTATATAATACACTTATAAATGTGTCAGTACCTGCCCAATGTATTTTATAATTAATTTGACAGTACCAACAAGGGGAGGGCACGATTATGGATATTAATTTGGAGTCGAGACTTGGTGTAATAGCAGTACTCCTTTAGGGTGTTCAACCCCCAATGTAATTCCGCCGAATGGCCAGTCAATTCGGAGAAAAAAGCCTTCGAAATTCATGCTTAGTTTTCATACAATTAAATTTTAATTTTCTCCAACGATTTCGTAGCCTGGTTGATATATCGTCTGAATACTATGCTCAAGGCCAGGGTTCGATTCACCGATCAACTTTTTTTTTATCATTTCATTTAATTATTTTTAAAATTAAATAAACTTATTTATAAAAGGTTTATTAAATATTAAATGATATTTTATGCAATTATTTTGTATTTTATAAAGTAAAAAAATAATAAATTTATTATTAAAATTATTTAAAATTATTAATAATAAAACTGTTTAAAATAATTATTAATAAAAATATATAAAATAATTGTTTATATTAAAATATTTAAAATAATTATTAATTACAATTATTTAAAATAATTATTAATAAAATATTTAAAATAATTACTTGTTAAAATTAATAAGAATTATTATTAAAATTATTAATTTAGTATTAAAATTATTAATTTATTATTAAAATTATTAATTTATTATTAAAACATTATTAATTTATTATTGAATCGATTATTAGTTTATTATTAAAATTATTATTAAATTTATTATTTATTAGTGAAATGATTATTAATTTTTTAAAATTATTTAAATAAACTTTTTAAAATTATCTGAATTTATTTAAAAAGGACTTATTAAACGTTTATAAAATAATTAAATTAATAATATATAAAAACATACTTTATTATAATAATTACAAAATAATTAATTTAATAATAATACACTTTATAAATTATTTTATATTATACATAATATTTTATTTATTGTATATTGTACTTCTCATTATAAAAGTATTTGCGACTAATTTTTATGAAAAATATTTAACCTTTATTATATATTTTATTATAAATATTATTTATTAATATAAAAATTTAATATTAATTTAATATAAATTTATAAAATTCGACATAACTATTTATATAATTGCAGTATTTTTTTTTACTTTATAAAATGCAAAATAATTACATAAAATATTATTTAATATCAAATAAATCTTTCATTAATAAGTTTATTTAATTTTAAAAATAATAAAATGAAATGAAAAAGAAAGTTGATCAATGAATCGAACTCTGACCTCGAGCATAGTATGCAGAGAATATACCTACCAGGCTACGAAATCGTTGGAGGAAATTGAAATTTAATTGTATAAAATCTAAGCATGAATTTTGAAGGCATTTTTCTTCGATTTGACAAGCCATTAGACGGAAATACATTGAGGGTTGAACACCCTAAAGGAGTACTACTATTACACCAAGTCTCGACCCCAAATGAATTTCCTTAGTCATGCCCTCCTCTTGTAAGTTAAAAACAAGTTGAATAATCACCAGTGAGCCCATGGGATGTAATATATAAAATTAAATAAAATAATTAACTCATCTTCATAATTTGTACGGTTAACCCCTTAACTGCCGCTTAAAAGGTACACAATCCACTCCCCAATAACATCGTTTTCTATGTAAACCCTCTTGTGTGATGTATTGGAAGGGGGAGTGAAACGGAAGAAAAAAATAAGCATAGCTTCTGAAATAAGCAAATTTATCGTAAGCCATGTCGTCCTTTTAATGCATTCCAAAGCCATCGGAATAATTTTATGCATGCCAGTGCACAGAAAAGATTGTACTTCTGAAAGACGTATATATACGTCTGACACAATTAATGCTTTGACTGAGCGAAACGTTTATATAAGCTGGTGCAACTAAAAAGGTTAAAGTAGAATTGTTGCCTTAACGTATAAGAGTATAGTTTTATTGAATTCAATACATCGTTGTTGCATGGAGGGGGTGGGGGCAATGAAAATTTTGATTCAATATTGAGTCGCAAATATTGAAAGTTTGAGAAACACTTACCTATGATACATAAGCATTTGTCTAATAGACAAACTAACCCTGAAAGCGCAGAATTTGTAATTTCTATTGATCTAAAAAGTGCAAATTTACAAGCTACATATGTATATTCTGCAACAAGATTACTAGAAGAAAGTCCACTTTTAATATCTGTATGAGAACAAAGATTGATTTTCACATTTTTATTCACATTGAAACATAATACTTCTCTTAAGATAAAATATTATTTTGAAAAAGGAAACTTAAAAATTCACTAGTTTTTATTCATGGTCTAAGAATAATTAGCTACTGAGTGACACTAATATAATTTAAGTCGTCTAGAATTGCAATGTAATAATTCACGTTAATTTCATCCTTCAAGTTTTCTTTTTTTTTTTAGTTTATATTGGTCCTGACCTTTCAGGACATCGAGTAAATAAGTAATTTTTAATAACCCACATAAATACATATAATTTTAAGTTTATATGTTTAAAAATAATTCATCGTATTTAAATTAAGAATTACATAATTAACCTCATCTGATTATCAGGACCAATCAGAAAAGTCGTCTTCGTTAGTCAAGTGAGTTTTGCAACTTCCGATCTAATTTTGTATAAAAAGCCGAGATTTCCTGGAAAATTCATGCCACGCCATGGATTTCATATAAAGGTACTTTAATGTCTTCTACTGCTTGTATGCTATATGTGTGCCGTTTAAGTGTCTAAATATAAAAAAAATAGAGTGGCCGTCAAAATAAGAACATGCCTCATGAATATGCATTTCAAACACTTATTACCTAATGATGGAGTTTCAAAGTCCTTCCACTGCTGATATATATGTATATATATATATATATTTAGATATATATAAATCAATCACACCTTAATAATCAATTAAAAATTTTAAATTATAATAATCTTATAGTACTAAATCCCATTTCAAAATATCAATGGCGAATATAGAAGATAAAACTCAAACGTTTTATGCCCTAATGTATAAAACAACAAAATATTTGCTTTGATTTGCGGGTATACAAAATTACTAAACATATTTTAACGAAACTACTATAGATATGGTACTCAAAAAAACATATCAATGTAACAATAAGGCTATTAATTAAATATTATAAACATTTTAATTTTAAATAAATTACAAATTTGAATAAAAATTATTCAATATACAGCTCTCAGAATGGTAATTCATACCAAAAATCCAACAATTTACAAGTCCTTGTGGAAATTAATTTCATGATTTCAGAAGAATGGAATACTCACGCTCTGAATGATTTAGGAATATGAGAGAGAGAAAGAGAAAGGCGAATTAAAATTTCTCTTCCAAGATTGTTCAAGATATGTTTCATGGGGCATCCAGTGGAAATTAAATCAAGTTAGCAATTAGTAGAATTGTTGTGTTATTCTAACATATTTCGATTTCTCTGATGCATGCACACACGTCATCGTGATCTCTAAACTTGAAATATTCTTGAAACATTATTCGAAACTATTTAAATTACTTAACATGCAGATGACGCTTTAGAATGAATTGAATCAAATAAGTTATCTTACATTCTCATTGATCTACATTCACTGAAATGGATTGAAACACAATCCTTTTCAACACATTACGATGATTTATAAATTATATTTGTTTGCTCCACTTATACATTTTAACTCTGATATCTCATTTGTTGGTAAACAATTCATTTACGATGTGAAATTTGCTTAGAAATGAAATAACAAATAAATCTTACAATGACAGAAATTATTAAGATATATTTCTTATAAAGACACAAAACTTCTAAAAATCAAAGCGTTATTTTTAAGTAAAAAATAATAAGGAAAATTAATTTACAAATAAAAGAGGGGGTTTTCTTTACGTTTTTGTTTATATACTTGCTTTCCCCATTACTTAAAATTTAAGATATGTATTAATGTTCTAAAATTCATTTTCTATATTTGTATTTCTAAAAATGCTTGACATTTTCAAATTTCATATATTTGCTTTTATTAAAAATATTTGCTTTTTGTATTTTATTTTTATATGTATAATGTTATATTCCTATTGTTTGCAATAACTTTTAATTTGCTATTGCTAAAATATTATATTTCGTGTCAATACAATTTAGAGTTGAATGTTCAAAATAATATATTTGATTTTTTACTCTAAATTATAAATTATTCATTCCATGTAAATTTACTGTGAGTTTTTTTTACATATAATAAATAAAAATCATTATTCATAACATTCTAACTAAAATATTATGTAATGATATATAATTAGTGTCAATATGTGTCAGAATATGCCATATAGTTTGCAAAGTAAATAAAATTTGAAAGCATTTGATACTTCTAATAAATATTTTGAACATAAGAAAGTAACATTAAGCAAATATAATTAACAATGCATTATTATATTTGCATTTATCTTAAATTGTATTCAATGTGTAAATATACATTACGTCCAAGTCATATTATTTTATTGGCAAAACAATGTACATAGTATTGATGCCAAATGTTTTACTTCATAAGCATCGTTTAAAAAATCTGAGACTGTAATAAAAAATTGTAATCACAATAATTGTTTTTTTCTTATATATTTGATGTTACAAAAATTGGCTTTATTTCAAAACTATAGAAAAATTATTTTGAAGTTTCATATTTTGTAGGGTTTTCGACAGAAAAATTATTTTGAAGTAACGTATTTTGTAGTATTTTTGACAGAAAAATTAAATTGCGAACAATTTTGTTCTTCTAAATAAAATTTTTTAAATATTTCTTCAAATTATTAACTATACAAAGGCAGAAATAATACTCAGAAATTTTCAATGAGATTCTTTTTCCAAAGTACTTAATTGTAGCTGCACAGAGAATTATAGCTTATATACGTAATGTTGAAATATTTTCAAACATGCTTCATTTATTCGTGCTTAATTCATTTTAAAAATGCTTTCTAAATAAATAAAATAAGTGTATCCTTTAAAATTTAGCGTTAAATAGCATTCCAATTTAAAGACTAAGGAAACATACCAGATAGCAAATTCATAATACACCTTAGGAAAAAAAATATTGTGTATTTGTTTACATAATATAATTTTATTAATTCAAAAATATCCCCTCTAGCACTCATCAACCTGTCATAACGATAAGTTAACACTACGTTCCCCATTTTTAAAATATTTGTTATATTAATTTTCAAAAAGTATATATTGGAACCTCTCTATCAATTCTTCCTTATTAAACTGTCAAACAAGCACATGCTTGTATAAATATAAAAGATGTAAAATTCAGTGCGGATGTATCTACGAGATAGGTAGGATTTGAGAGAAGCCCACACTTAAATATATGATATTTACGGTCTCTATTTTAGCGCGTGGTCGTATGTTAACTGTTTACTTGTATGTATATAATTTTCAACTGTTTTTATTTGATTTAATATCCCATACTGTTTCGTTTCATATTTTGTGAATGCTTCTGTGCGTTGTCGATACGTTAGACAGAAATTGATTTCAATAATTGTATTCAGTTTTTCAATATTTAAGTTTGATGGTCCGTGTGATCATTTGTAGTCTTCTATAAACTCCATATGCACACTCAAAAAATGTTTAAACACTTGTAGGAATATCTAAATGCAACAGAGTTTCTTCTGAATACAATACAATATTGTTTTAGCAGTTTCTGTAGTGTTAGTCACGAGTTTAAATTTAAAACTCACAATCCCGCATATATTACATTAAGTTTCGCACTAATTTTGTAAGTTAGAATTATATTTAAAATGAAGTTCAGTCAACAACTCTAAAGCGAAAATTATATTAATATAACTAACTTTCACAATTCTAAATACAATATCTTATTAAGGGGTCACATACCTTTTAAAAAGTTAAAAATGGTTAAAAATAGTGAGCTCTTTAAAGCTCTGTAATTTTTTTATTATTGTTTCCTGGAATGTAAATTTTGGAGGAATAAACAAATAGATATTACTTTACTTAAAACATAACCAACAAACACATTGCTAATTAGGATAAAATTTTAATTAGTAATTACAAAAAGAAATTTTTGTTTTCTTTTCGCAAGTGATACGCATTACGCGCAGCTTTATAAAAAAAGTTACCAATATTTTTTGATGAAATTTTTGCTCAGTGTTGGAAACTGTGTTATCTTTAAAATGACGAAGCATGAAACACTGATTTAAAATTTTTAGTAAACTATAACAATTTAAAATTTAACTACAAAATTTAAAATTTTGTTTTCGCTATTTTATATTTGTAATTTTAAATTTTTTTATTAAAAATTCAAACTGGTTCGTTATTTTAAGTAAAGATATGATAAAAATCTCCAGTAAAAATTTTATCATTTTCCATGGAACGGTTTTGAAAATATCATGCGCGTAATGAGAAAAAATGACGTTCTGAGAAAATTGACATCAAACGTAAAATTTACCACAATTTTATATAGATATTATTCTGGTAACTCAAACAACAACTAAATTTAAATTAAAACTAATGTGATGTTTTTTTAGTCAATAAACTTGAATTTATTAAAATTATTATAACTAAAAACATATATTATACCAATGCAGTAGAAGCATCGAAACGATATCAAACGATATCATCAAACGATATCATCAAACGATATCATCAAACGATACAAAATAATCAAAATGCAACAAAGTGATTCATTTCTCCAAAATAAAGTTAAAAATTTATAAATATTACTTAAAAAACAATCAATACCTTAATTAACAACTACTTATTATAAATATTAAATAATTTGTGATATGAATGCGCAGTGTATTACTATGATTCTAAAATGCTAAAATTCGCCACATGCATATGATGTTCCCTCTTTTTCAGTTAATTTCTTACAAGTAGTTTTAAATTGCATTCTTTTAGCCTGTCGTACTTCTTTTGTGCGGAGATTAAAGTGTACTTTTGCAGTCTGAATTCTTTTTATATCTACAAGTGTAACAAATTTATGTGCAAATTGATCAACAGTCAGACCAAGCGATTGCAAAATTTTTAGTCTGCCTTGATTGCCATCATTGAAAATGACAATTGCCTCATTTGTAGATATATCAACAATCTTTCTACCACAACCTAAAGTTTTTGGGCATAATTTCCATATTAATGAGTTAATGGATTCATTATTATTTTGAGTTTTACCCCCCAGACATTTTTGTAGTAGTTTAGGTTGTGGTAGATCATTAAACACAGGTTTTATGGCATCCATTACTGCCACTGGCAATTTGTTACTGTGTCTAAAAGTTTCCACACTGCCCTCTAATACTTGATTTTGATATTTACACCAAGAATTAGGACCTGCAGGACAAAAACAATGCAATGGTTCGTCGTCGCTTGAACGTATATGGAAATATACAGCCCAAACAGCTTTTCGCATATCTGACATGCATGTTTTATTTTGTCGGATTGCATTTCCATAGTACGTTGTAATTAAGTCGATCATTCTGTCGGTCAACCTTCCTTTTCCCCCAATCGACTTCCCATCACTGAGTTTGGAGCTCATTTGTTTTAATTTTCGTAAACGAGTTCCCATTCTTTTTTGAACATGTCCAACACATTCAATTTTTGAAACTGTGATATCTTCTCCATACGGATTGGATGCAGTAATAGATGAGAATGTTTTGGAATCGCCATCCCCAATGTAAGATGTATATCTCACAGAACGATGACTTAATGAACGCTGAAACATACGAATCATTCCCACAGTCTCCATCATGCCAGCGGAACCATTGTGGTTTTTCAAACATTCTTTAACGTGAAGAATTTTCCACTTTTTGTAAGCAGGTGACCCTTTTCTTCGTTTCCAAGCATCACATCCTTTACAGATAGAAGACATCACTTCCACATCAATACACTTTCCTGTTTTGTCTCCTATAACAGCGCACACACCAACACGAGAAGAATAGCCACGGGTTTTCCACGTTCCATCTCCACTAATTATTATATCGGAAGAATTTGTCAAAGTTACCTCTTCCAAAGCTGCACTTTGCATTGAAGCTTCTGCAACTTCTTTACTACACAATTGTAGTTTGTTTATAATGTTATTATAGGATTTTTCAGCAACTGGAGGAGGAAAGTCCATGACACCACAGAAAGTTGTCATTGTTGCATGACCCTGTCCAATTGTCCTCATTGCGTATACAAAACGTCTGTTTATTTCTGGAATATTTTTTCTTTTACCCAGCATTTTTGAATTTCTAAACGAACACAAGTATTTACAGTCCTTGCATTCAATCGAAAAAACACTAGACAAAGCTCTAATACATTTTTCTGATAGTTTAATATCACCACCACATTTTTTGCAAGAAGCAAAGTTTTGAATGTTTGTAAATATGATAGTTTTATCAAACACTCTGTAGCCATCAAAACCGTCATCATGTTCAATAAAAGATGAATCAAAATCTTGCAGATGAATCTTTTTTTCCAGATGCACTGTTGTTTAGTGATTCATCCACACTGTGTACAGCTTTGCATCTCGTATGAATATTACCAGTAAACTTCCTTTTCTTAGGACGTTTACCAGATGGTCTTTTAGCAGATTCAGTCGAATTCATCATTCAAAAGTTTATAAAAAAATTATATTTTTCCTAAAACTTATCTTAGAATAAGATATGGTATGAAAATCAAAAACGAGCGAGTATAAATTCAAGATTCACTTTATCAAAACAAAGTAGAAGTAGAAGTTTATAAAGTTAGTAGAAGTTGTAGTTAATATTCAGAACAACAATAATAATATTTGAAGCTTATATTCAAACATTTGATAATAATTAGAATGAAAATATGAAAATATTAGAAACAGAGAAACGCAGCTGTCACCAGCGACATGACAGCTGTCACCCTGGAGCCAAAATGTAAACAATATTTAAATCACCTTTTCTACTCTTTTTATTTTCTTAATAACGTCCGTTCTATATGGAATATCTGCATGCAGTTTCTTTTAGAATACTCAGAAAGATTTACTCTATAAAATAAAATAATAATAAAACAATCGATTTTCCGGAAATTTTAAAAGGTATATGATTCCTTAATTTTAATGTCAAGTGTAAGCAATCGATGGGGTTATTCTGCGTTACAAAAAACTAGATAACTTTCTTGATTAAATAAAATCCTTTAAATGCGTATGTAAAAATGGGAAATTCAAATGGCAATATTCTAAAATTTATTTTAGTTAAAATGCATGATTCCATAGCTTATATCTGTAATGTAAAAGCAAAATTCAGGTACTGTCCATAAAATGTTTTCATTGCAATGCAAAACCTCAGGTAAATCTTTATTTTAAACACCTTTAAATGTAAACCATTTATACCATTTATTATTTATGAAAGAAAATTTTAAGAAAAGTTATTTTTTTACTTGAAGAAAATTTAATGGTACTTAAAAACGAATTTTATGTTATCTAATTACATGCTTTATTTTATATATACATTTAAAATCCAATTTATATGCTATGATACATTTGCATTTCTAAAGCATTCATTTACTACGCTTTATTATTCGTTACTTTAAGTAAATAAGCAGTTAGGGAGATAATGGTGAATCTCCCATCACCGTTACAGTATTATTCATTATAGATACGATATATCTTCTTGTAGTTCCTAATACAAAAGTATTTCAATTTTTTCGTCATATCCACGTACAAAGAAATATGACTAATTATTACCAATGAAAGGAAAACTTTAGAAATTAGTTTACTGAAGTAGAGGGAAAGACAGAGTCAATATATATTCACGAAGAAAACCACAAAAAGAGTTTTCGTAAAACCTTCAAAAGGTAATTTGTTTGATGTACACAGAGAAGTTTAAATAGAAATAATAAGGAAAAAAACGTTATAATATATACAATGCTTTCACTGCTTTCCATAATTAATGATTTCCTTTATAAGCAAATATTTCAAAAGAACGTATGAAAATGTCAGGTACTTTATCAATCTTTAGCGAATTAAAAATTCTTGTATTGATTCTATAATATAATTAACGAAACTAATAAATTGATTCTGTTTGATTCAGATAACGTTTTTGAAAGAAATAAATACAGCATAGAAGGATCTTTTGAAAGTAAAAATTTATCGTTTATCAACATTGTATGGATTGATCTTTCTTTGTTAGATTGGAAAAAGAAATTTCTTACAAACTATCATAACACTGAATATTTTACTTACATTCAAATTAATTTAAAATAATTACATTTTGTATATAATGCTCTTACTTTGTGTATTTATTCTATACAGTGACTATTGCTTTTGAATGTTCAATAATAGGTTTTATTATATTAAAATATTTATTATCTGAATATTATATAAAGTTCCCTTATGCATATTAAAATTTTTCCCCTTTAAAGCGCACGCAATAAAATACTTGATCCATTTGATGAAGAGTTATAAAATCAGTGGTGAGATACTTTGTTGAACAAAATTATTTTCTCACGCTTCACACAAAGAGTTCAACATATATCAAAGATTATTTAAAATATTATACTTCAAAAAACAAAAATTGCTATGCGAGCTGAAATAAAGCCAAAATGAAATACAATACTATAAATGAAAAAAAAATTTTTGTAAAATACTAAGTAACACACAGCTAATATTTTCAAATGAAATTCAGTAAATATAAAAATAAGCTACAATAAAAACATTGTTACGAGCACAAAAAATAAGAAGGTTAAAAAAATTAATAAGCAAGAAATTAGGAAAAAAGAAACTTTTGATACACAGAGTTTTAGAAATTATTTCTAACATCTATGCAAAAGAAAAGATTTCCAGAATATAGATTTAAAAGAAGGATCGCAATTTTTTACAACATTCTAGATATGAATGACATAAATTGTTATTTAAATAAAAATTGATAGCTTACATGGACTATACGTATAATGTCTTAATGATTCGAATATAAATTTTAAGACCAAAAATATATAGTTGATTTTGATTTCTTAATAGAAACAGAAATTTAGCTATTGATAATATATTTTGTTTACATTTGATTACTTTTTAACTATTGTGTTTTTTGAATTTTTTATTATGTTGTTTGTTTTTTCAATGTTCATTTTTAAAATATATTTTAATGGTATTTCAATGTTTATTTTCTTATATACATATATATATATATATATATATATATATATATATAAATATATGCTGTCTCTGAGTCATGTGCTGTTGAGGGTTTCCCGAAGATCAATTTAACATTTATTTTTGATTCATGTGTTTGACATGAATATTCATATGTTAATCTTATGGTGTGTGAATTATTTTGAGACATGAGGGTTTAGTTCTGAGTAAGTGGATGAGGAGAATATAAAGTAATTTTAAATGGAATTTATATATATATATATATATATATATATTAACTCAAACACATAATGATATTAAAGATTTATGTATTTTTAAAGACTGGCAACTTGGCTTTCAATTTTGATTGTCATTGCTCGGTGGTACAATATGATGGTGTTTGTGCTATCGTCAATCAATTACCATTAGAGAGAGAATGATATTTTTTGGTTATGATGAAATATGATAAAATGATACAATTAGATAAGAGTGATTTGGGGGAATATAGAAGGCGCAGACAATATGGAGACAGCATGCAAAAAATTATAAATAATATAAAAAATAAAAAACGTTAGCTTCTTGTTCGTTGGTTAATGAGAAATTTACGAAATTAGGAATACATGATAATGAAAACATTAAGAGATATAAAACGCGTATTATTTAGAATACTGGATTTGTAGGAAATTACTATGATGTATCGAAGTGGAGAAATTATGAATCGAAATGTAATTATTTTAAATATGACGAAACATTTGATAATAAGTATCATAGTGATTCAGATCATTTAAAATTGAGATTTAGAAAATGTGGGGATAAAAGATGCAAAACCTGCCCCATGATGCAACATGAACAGAATAATGAAGAATCAGAATTTAAGTTCTGTAAAACATTCAACTGCATTTATATGTTGACATGTGGTGTTTGCGGCTTTAAATATATAGGTCAAACATCAAGAGCTATGAACCTGAGAATCAACCAACATAGATCAGACATTGAAAAATACATCAACAAAAAATATAGGAAGAATAGAAATACAACATTTTAATAAACATGGCTTTGGAGATGTTGCATTAAATATTATTAAAATTGTTCCAAATAAGATAAATAGACTATGGTATGAAAACGTTTACATTGGTATTTATAATGCTATGTATCCTTACGGATTGAATGTAATATGGAATAATAAGAATTTAATACAAGCAGTGAAACAAAATGATAAAGAATCTATTTATAATAGTAGAAATAATAGTAATAAGAGAAAAAAAAGAGTTGGTAAGGGTGGACGTAAAAAAGAGAGAAAATAGAGATATAGATACAGTTAAAAAAAGAAGTAAATAATTTATTACAAGACTTTGAGAATAGTTTTAGTGTTGGAAAAATAAAGTATTTTTTATTTGGACTTAATAAACAGGAAATAATAATAGTTTTAAATTTATTAAAAGTATTAGATTAAAAGATAATCATGGATCACACTTGGTAATGGATTTATGCAAATATATTACAAATAGATTAAAAATAAAAATAGACTCTAAGGAGGTTTATAATATAGAATATTGTACTTTGCTATACATGAATAAATCATATAATGGGATACAATTTCTGAAATATTTGGGAAACACATGGATTTATTTCCGATGAAAATGTGTTAATAAAACGAGCGTTCAAGTACAATAAAAAATTAGTAGATCAATTTTTAACTATAATAGTATTAAGGAATTGGTGGATAAAAATAATGTTGTTGTAATGAATACAAGAATTACGTAGACGAATATCATGGGCACGTAATAACTGGCAACTTAGAAATTGTACAGGATCACACACACACACACACACACACAGAAATTAAGTGAAATTATGAGCAAAGGTACTGGTTATCGATTGAGTATTTCAAACAGCAATTTAAATGTGAGAAAACAACTATCAGAAGATATTAATAAATTTATTCTAAATGTTGCAATTAAATATAATTTACCTACTCAGGCTTTTAAAGAATATGGTTTTCATGTCCTCAAGGACTTAATGAATTTTAATTTTAGAACAAAAAAATGAAGATTGTTATAGAAAAATTAAGGGACCAATAGAAAAAACTTACAAAAACACTTTGTGATTGTTTATGTAGATAAAGTACCAGGAAATTATGCAATTATATGTAAATATTATTATAGTAAATTAATAAATGATCATATAAAAATAATAATGCATATGATGTAAATAAATTTAGTATGAAAGAAATTAACAACAGATTATTGGCATTTGGTAAACAATTAAATATTTCTAGCAATAAAATTATATATCCCCATATATTTCTGACTCCTAAATTTCATAAGAATCCAATCAAATTCCGCAGTGTAACAAATGGGTTCAATACTTATATATCAAAATCGGGAAGAATTTTACAGACCATATTACAAGATACAATAGACAAATTTAAGGATACTTCTATTATAAAAAACAGCCATGATGTAATAAAGAAAGTTGATCAACAAGAGGTATTTTCTGTGATTGGGTTCGATTTTCGAAGATTTATTTAACTCCATTAAAATAGAAGATATAATTCAGGTACTTTCAGATGCATATGAGAAATATGATTTGAATAATTACATTAGTTTTGAAAAGTTCAATACACTTATTCGTTTTGTTATACAGGAGAACTTCATTTTATTTTTGAGAACAAACTTTATAAACAAATCAAAGGATTGCCTCAGGGTGGCCCGGCTAGTAATAGTCTCGCTAACCTGTATTTACACCATTATGAAATAGTTCGAAGAAAGGAACCCTCTTGCCTCTTGTTAAGATACATAGATGATTTAATTGTTATAGGTCATGATAGAGAATTTAAACCTAACATTATTTTTTATCCGGAATACCTAAAATTAATACAGACGAATTTTAACTCAAACGAAGTTGAATTTTTGGATTTGGATTTAACTATTATTGACAACAAATTATATAGCAATATATATGATAAAAGGGAAGCATTTAAATTCAATGTCATAAAGATACCAAACTTCAATAGTTGTCTTCATATATCTGTATTTAGAAATATAATTTTAAATTTTTTGTTGAGAAATAATAATTTAACTACGCACAATATTGATAGATTCAAAAATATCCAGAAATTTATCATATTGTGCATACAAAATGATTATCCCATCAATTTCCTGAGAAAATATATAGATCAGAAATATTTCTTAAAAATATTTTTAATCTCGTAAATGCACAAATCCACCACACAACATTAGGTCCACAAAGTCAGCTTGTTAGTGGTCCAGCTGTGAAGAATTTGTGCATTCCACACACAGAGATTACATTTTAATATACATTTTAATACACACACACTTAAAACAATATTTACACGACTATATATACACTTTAAAATTATTTATTATCAGTTAAACATTTATGTCCAAACAGACATTTATGACCAATCAATCAAGCAAGTCTTTTACATACGATATGGTTTGCATCTAATGCCAAGTAGTCATACTCTAGTGTTGGATCAAGAATCGATTGGATTGACATGGTTAGATGTTATGAGCAAAATATGATGTGTAATTGATATATTAAAAATGAAAAGTCGTGCTATAAGAAATGGATCATATTCTTGATGGGATACTGTTTGGTGAGTCTTTAATGATTTACTCTATTCATTTGTGAATATACTGTATTTTTAATGATTTACTCTATTCATTTGTGAATATACTGTGTTTTTAATGTCAACATTCGGTTTTAGAAATTTTAGTTTGAACTTTCGGATTTTTTAGCTTGAACTTTCGAATTTTTTAGATTGAACTTTCAGATTTTTTAACTTGAACTTTCAGATTTTTTAACTTGAACTTTCGGATTTTTTAATTTGAACTTTTTGATTTTAGATAATTTTTGATTTGAACTTTCGGATCTCAAATATTTTTTTATTTGAACTTTCGGATCAGGAATTTATTTTTTCTACCTTTACAACTATTTTAAAGATGGGTGCATCATCTTGGGAGTTTGAAGGTTCACTTATATTATGCACTAAATTGTTTTTAAATTTTAATATTGCAATATCTTTCGGAATGTGATGGCGAATAGTTTTATTTTTCAAGTATAATGATTTAATTTTAACTTTTTAATTTAAAGTATAATGGTTTAATTTTAACTTTTTAATTTTTAATTTAAAAAAAAATTTTTTCTTCTGAAATTTGAAAAAAAAAATTCCAATTAACTTACCAAGTTGCAATAGGGGGAAGGTTGGCGCCATCAAACTAGTTTAACCCCACTTATCGGTCCTAAGTCCGAGATTGCACTTGGATATTTTATATATTTTTATTTTATTTTATAATTTTTTAATTTTGTTTGAAAATGATGGAACATTATCTTTTATATTCGCCATTGATATTCTGAAGTGATTTGGTATTTTAGGATTCATATATTTCAATTTTTAAATTGATAATTGTGATTGTTTTTATATATTTAAATATATATATATATATAATAGAAACAAATCATCGATTATAGCGGCAAAGCTTTCGAATATTGCTTCTACCATGTTTCTCAGAATACCTGAATTCCATAGATAAAAGAGCAAAAGTTTAACATTTCTGTTTTGAGAATTTATTTTATACATGAATAAAAATATTTATTATTCCCAAGTTTTCGCTTACACCCACACATTTATTTGTAAAAATTCATGTTTTTACAATGTCTCGTAACATTTACAAAATATTTTTAATGTTAATTTTTAAGGAATAATTTGAATAGTGTATGTATTTTAAATTAAAAGGGTTGTATTAGGCTGTGGGTAGCCTAGTGGTTAGAGCATCGGACTCCAGATCAGAAGGCCTGGGTTCGATGCCCGATTTCACCAAATACCCTCCGAGTACACACGGAGTACGTGCTCATTAAATCAGTGGGTTCGAAATCTTGTGGGCTGAATCACGAGTGCAGGGAGACTGGAGAATATCCCCCCCTTCAGTTCCATGCCTAAATTGTGAAGGTGGAGATAGGAGGTGTCGCCATCTATCGTCCCTTCGGGGAATTTCGCCACGCTAATTCGTACTGTCACCTGTATGGTGTCAAGGCCAACGACAGGCGTACCTCTAGCCCCTTGCCGCAATGAATTTCGTGGGTCTCGATCTGACTACGTCAGACAGGTGGCATTAGAAACAACACAACAACAACAAATTAAAGGTATGGATATTAAAACTTCTTTTTATGAAACCTTCCACTTTTCAAAGTGCATGCTTTCTCCTTCAAGATGCAAAAGGAATGTTCGGCACTCCTTTATTTTTTTTTAATTTGAATTACAAATCGAAACACAAAAATTATTTAATGACTTACAAGAATATAAAATGAATTGCTTTTAACAATTTAAATAATTAGATTACATTTTTAAGGTTCTAATTCAGAAGAAAAAATATGGTAATTTATTTAGTTCAACATGTGGACAGAAATGAGATGATTTGTTTATAACAATTTTCAGCTTTTTGGTATAATATTAGGAAATATAGCCTTAATACGGAATGATTATTCAAATAAAAATGCTGAAAAATTAGTATCGTTTGAAAGTCATTTATTTCATTAATTCTTAAAAACGTGCATAATGAAACGCGTACTAAGTACGCGTTTTTTTAATGAATTCAATGAAAAAATTTCTTCTTTGTTGAAATTTTATTCCATACATTCAAGTAGCAAAGTGCTTACTTAAAATATAATTTTACTTTTGTATTAAGTCGATTCAAAATAGCATTAATATGTGTAATCACAAAAATGTATGTGATTATAATAGAATATGTTTTTTCCGACCATTTATCAATAGCTTAAATGTAAGAAATTTGTTAATGATTTCAAGTTATCTCAGATTCTAACAGGACATGGAAATTTTAAGAGCCATTTTTCTAGATTTAATTTAATTGGTAGTGATATTTGTTTTTGTAGTCAGCATGTTGAAATTTTGGAACATGTATCGTTGTATTGTAAACTATATTTCTGTAAAAGAGAGAATTTTAAAAAGGAGTTGAAAAAAAAAACAAGTTTAGATATTTCCTTGCCACCTGTTATGTCTTTGTTGTTCAATTGTACTGAAAGCCTAAATGTCTTAAGAAAATTTGTTTACTGTATAGATTTTTTTAATTTCCTCTTGTTTATATTTGTGTATTTCCACTCTTCCTCTTTATTTTGTTTTTGTCTTAAATGTTTTTTTTTTCAAATTTGTTTTAAATGGTCTAATTGTGTTACCACTAACGTATGTAAGCCTCATGTTATGCGATGTGGAGAATGAGGAGTTTTGCAAATAAATTAAATAAAAAAAATAATCGAAATATTTTTTGAAAAGTTATTTCTTTATTTTGATTGTTATATTGATGTTTCCTACTGAAAATAAATATGAGTAATGATTAAAATTATTAATTAAACGAATTAGTTCTAAAATATTTTAAATACATCTTCCAACATTGAAATATATTGTTACGTAGATCCGAGGGTTCGAGGATTTTATGCAAAAACAATCACAAAGAAAAAAATAATCAGTTCTTTAAGAGAAATGCGAATTTATTATCGAAAATCCAATCCTTTCAATACTGGATTCATCGGCAATATTCACAGGATAAATATCAGAAGGTCTTCACACCTTCAACAGCGATCAAACACAATACCACTGTTTTAAAAATACACGTAAGTAAAAATTATTCACAAGCACAGCCGAGCTAATCGCTAGCAAAAACAATCCTCACTACTCGCTGGCTTAATCAAGACTCCTCTCGTCCTGGCGAGCATCTTCTTTTATAGGCGCGACAGAAACTTCTAGAAATATAACCGCTCGTGTCACTGTACGTGACACTAGTGGAGAGATCTACTTTCTAGAGGATTCCAGATGGTTCCGAACTCGCCAACATGGTCGCCAATGACGCCAAAATGGTCGCCAAAGTCTCCAAATTGGCCACCAACTTGGTCGCCAAAAATGATGCCAACTTGGCTCTACCGCCAAGTTCTCATTGAATCGCCATTATAACGTAAGGGACGGCACTTCTTGTGAATAGTACAATTTTAACATGAAATAAATATAACATAGAGTAATATAAATTCATTAAACACTCAAATACAAATTATTTATACTATTTACACAAAATTTGTAACAATAGTTATTTTACCTACATTATTTATACTCGGTATAAAATCGGTATACCTCTAAATAATTTTCAAAGTATTTTGGTGTTTAATTTTTTTAAAAAAACTGACTGATGGAAGTACATGAAAGTTCATCACATTTCTTTGTGGAAAAAGCAAAAATATCGTTCTTCAGTTTTTTTATGTGTTTTTTTAATTTTTAAAAAGAAATATGAAATTCTCTTGAATTGACGTAAAAATACTAAATTGTAAGCACATATTGGCAGAGTGAGTAAGAGTTTATTAACGTCGCACTATAAAATAACACGAAGGCTGATGGCGGAATTCTCAAAGGAACCGAGCTCAGATGTAATAGTTTACAGTTACAAATCGGACCTCGGGAAACAACCACTTGTTCCTTCAGCCTTTATTGAATTAAATGATAATTTACATTTTTTTTACTGAAATACACAGAAAATTTAGGTACAAGTAAAGGTAATAAATACTACTTTTACAAAAGTAAAGGCAAGATGTAAGCAGAAGTACTTTAAAGCACCACAAAGGCTAATAGCGACGGACTTCGTAGTTTTGAGCCTTGGTCAAATGACAAAGGCGACACATAAGCAGCCACACCACGCCAACGACTTTGAACCACTATAGATTTACTGTGCAACGTGTCACATATCAATACCCTATACACAGAGGGTATTCAGTTGCACAAGGACTCGAACGCACACCACACCATAAAAACATATATTGCAGGATTAATGACATTCAAAACTGTGGAGTACACGTGGGTGAGGATTTTAGGTTCAAATTCCTCCGATAAACAGATCTTTAATTTATAACATAAATATTAAGGATCAATGTCCTCATTTTCGTTTTCTTAAAAATGTAATCCCTCCAATGAAAGTAGTCTCAGAACGTCAATGAATCAAGAACTAAGTGATTTCAATGTCAAACACTTTTCAGTCAGCTTTTAAATAATAATGTTTTCCTAAAGTGAAAAACAAATCATTTTTTTCTGAAAATCATTTAGTGCCATCTCTATATACCATCCAGATGCTTAAGATAAGACCAAAAAAATGACTTCAGCTTTAAACTTACTTAAATTCATTTCGAATCTCTTGAAGAGTACTCGTTTTAAACATTATTTTTCTTCAAAATATCTGAATTCTTCATGATCAATACTTTCGCTCTCCCATCTCAAGATGAAACAATTGGCTTCAAAAGAAAACGTGTCGTATGAGAACAATATATTCCCCAGCGCAGTGGGATTTTTCAGGATTCAACGGAAATCCCTCAAGGTCCAGGTTTTAGGAAAAATATTGAAAGGAAAAAATACCATGCTGTGCGAGATAGTAAGAGAGAAATGGTCTTAATATAGATATATATTTGCAATCCTTCACAATGGTTAGAATGAAAACTGTAAGCCTCAAAAGAATGAAAACTTTATCGATCGTTACAGGTGAGATAAACTATTTTCAAAGCTATATATCATCGCAGAGAATAAGGCTTTTCGGTATAAATTCCATACATGATTCGGATATAGATTTTTTTAATAGCCACCATTTTGAAACTTCAGTAAAATGGAGATCAAACATTTATTTACCAGTTCGTTGAGAAAGCGTTTAAAATGACAAATGAGTGTATTTCTAAGAAGACATTTTAAGATGAACCTGTCGTTTTCTCTATCTCTTATCATTTGAAAAGCGGTTAAGGAACGTATTTATGTAGTAAATAAATGGAAAGCATTCAATGGAAAGAAAAATGTACGCTCTTTGTATGACGTATATGGGCTTCATTAATTTTGTATGTCTCTATCTAAACCAAGCAATGATTTTTCTTCTTTTTAAAAAAGAATTTTTAAGAAATTAAAATTGATTCTATTTTGGAAAAGTAAAATTAGAGAGGATTCTACTGTGGTAAACACACACACACATGTTTCATAACGACATATAATATTTTTTACATTATACTTCTTAACATGACAAATACCTATGAAAAGTTACTTTTAAGTTCGACATTAATCAGAAAATAATGAATCCGTTTTTAAGGTATCCACTACGTTCGGAACAGTGATTTTAAAAAAGGTCATAAATGGATAATTTTCATGATATTTAGTGTCACTTATATTAGAATAAATTTTTAAAATAGTTTTAAGGATATTTTGACAAAAAAAAAGTATTTAAATACAATATTTCAGCAAAAAATTAACTTAAAATAACCTTTATTCAAAATATTCTTCTTTAGTGAAAAATGCTTCTATTAGAATAATATTTTGCCTGTATATAGCTCAGGCCTCTGTACAGAGGCTCAACTATGATTTTTGAACAATTTACATTATTTTCAGAGTTACAACCCATTGAAATAATTATCAGCGTTTTTTTCTGAAAATTTCTCCCCTCTGTTGTCGTAAATCAGAGATCTTATCTTTTAAATGTCAAATTTAATTTTGACTAATGAAACTAGTGAATTACAAGAAACTACTACTGAAAAAGGTCGAAACTCTATCCATGCATGACACATAAATGCAAGGACTCAAAGAATGTTTATTTGAATTCGAAAGAAAAAGTTATAAAATTTAAATAACCAGCCCTTTAAAAATTAATAGCTTCTGTATTATTTTTTTTTCAATTTTTATATAAAATAAACATTATCTATTTTAAAATATTATACTTTTTAACATATGCATATTAGTAATAGCTTTAAGAATAATAAAATCAGAGAGAGAGAGAGAGAAACTAATCTTTTTAACTATTTTAATAAGAATTTTGTTAATGTTAAATAAATAAATTTATGAAAATTAAAACATAGGTGTGAGTAAGGATTTTTCATCAAAGTAAAATACCAAACTGTTTTAGAAAGAGAATGATTTGTAATAAAGTAAATATTATTTTTGTGAACATTTCATACAAAACTTTGGTACCTAAAGAAGTAACAAATTTGTTTTTAATAAAGAAATAGCACACCTATAAAGAAAATTGTACTATTATATCAAGAGGTTAAGTTATATTTAGTCACAAATGTAAGTTTCTGAAACCAATGAGCATGTCACGCATTCTCTCCAAGATTCGCTACGTAAGAGTTTTCTTGTCATTTATTGCAGACTCCTTGTCCCAGAAGGATTACCTTGAACTAATTACAATGTACAAACGGCATTTCTCTTCACGCTTTAAATGAATGAAATATTTGTTGATGTTTGTGAAGAAAATACATTTATTATTCGTATAAAATTAGAGCGTATTATTAATGGTCTGTTATAATTAAGTAGACTTTATTTTATATAAGTAGATTAATTATTTATATATATATATTTAAAGTTTGCTTAAATATGCACCCCTGTTCGTATATATGTTACAGTATGTTGCATTACGAGTTCTCCCATTAAAATTAATGAACTTAAAAATGTCCAAAAATAAGATTTGTATGTCTCCCAACTTGGAAATATGCGCTTCCACATTTAGAAAGTTTATTATGCCCCTTGCCTCCTTCTTAAGTATGCTCACATAAATACATATTTTTCTGCATAATATTAATTTTTAATGTACGTTTACGTTATGAATAAAATAAAGTTTTATAGTCTTAAAAACGCGTCTTTGTTTAAAAATTCAATAAAAGAAATATACGAGATTAACTTCTTTACAAATGCAAAAAGAAAAACATCTCAGTTAAATGTAGCCAAATTGTAGTATTTTTGCGTAAATTTTAATTTAATGTTGACAGCTGAATTTCATAATTGTCCATGTATTAAAAATATGAAATGCACTCACTTAGTGTGCATCCAGCTGGGTACACCATGGTTAGAAGCCAATTGAGAAACTACCAAACTCCAACCCGAAGACTCCATCAAGATGGCCTCATAGGCCCTGATTAAAACAAAAAAATAAGAATTTAGAATATGTTTAGATTCGCCACCCATAAATTAGAATACCTCTATTATATGATATTTCTAAATTCAAATAGTCATTCAGTAAATCAATTCGGCTCTTTATCAACTTTATAGATTCACAACGAAATGTATTCCTAAAATGTATCTGTAAGTGTTCGTTAGAACTTATTTTAATAACGGTTCAATAAATAAAATAATTTTTAGTGATTTCTTTATTTAGAATCAGTCATATTATCATAAATATGGATTTCAGAAAAGTGTACAGAAATAGAAAATTCCCTCTGTGGTATCTATTGCTTTCGAAACTTTAAACCAAACTTCAAATAAAGAAAAGTGTAATAATTTTTTTCAACATAAACTACGCTTCTTTACTATATTTCAGAAATTAACTTAGGAAAAATGAATGTCTATTAACCTGTTTTTCGGAAGCTAGGATATTTTATTTTTATTATTACCTCTATTCTAATAATGTGTGGCGAATGCAATGTTATTTAAGTTAACTAATTTTGATTCAAAAATTATTCTTACAGGAAAATAAGATTGTGTTTTTGAAATGCATTGTAATATTGTTTCCAAATGACATTTTTGTTTGGTAAAAAATCTACAAATTTCTCAACGTGTTATTAAACTGAATGAAATGTAGCTTTAAAAGTAGAAATTATGAGAAAGGAAGATAAATATAACTGAATGAAGTTAATGCTATATATACAGACATAATATATATATATATATATATATATATATATATATATGTGTGTGTGTGTGTGGTGCTGAGAGACCGCTATTTCCAAGCCACTCCAATTATTCTACTCCTCATGCTCGTGAACACACTGAGTGTTTTGGGAGCCTGTCAGTCGTTAGACGTGGCGGGAGCCGACGCAATAGAACGAGGTACGACGCCATTGAAGGAAGACGTAGGCATGGACGAGATGACGGACTGAGAAAGACGCCATTTGCTTGGATTAAGACGTTAAAGACGAAGACGATAACAATTCACGTGTTAATGACGAACTGAACTAAAAGCCTGATGTATATATTGTAAATAAGTACAAGTAATTAAATCTATATTTAATCATAAACGAAGTGCCATTCCTGACCAGCGCCCCACATATATATACAGTTCCAATAATCTTGGAATTTGAAATGAGAAATTTTCTACTTAACAGAAAATATTTATGTGCCTATTTTTATGAATTTAGGCCTGGATAATTAGATTCCCTCTTTGATTAACTTTCTCTATTTCTTAATTGAACGATTTATTTTCTCGATTTTACCTTAATTTGCAGAATTCATTAACTTTTTGTCTTTTAATTAACTTAATTATAGTTTATCAGAAGAGTAAGTTGTCATTAATTTTCTAATGTGTCAAGTATTTTTATGTGTAATTTTAACATTGGGCTGTTTGCCTAAGGGCTTCATTAAATCCCGATTAACATACACTTGATTTAATTTAAATACAGATTTATTTTATTCTTATTAGCTGCAATACCAATGACGATTTATTATAATCTAATATTAAGAGAGTTGTTTCAGGATTTCTGATATATTTTTATAGGTAAAAATTTCTGTGACAGAATAATTAAAAATGTTATTCAAAAGGTATTGAATTAAATAATATCCTCCAATTAATATTTTTTTAAAAAACCAATAGTTGTAGGAAATTAATTTCGAAATATAGTAGGTTACACGAATAGAATTTCTTTTTTTTTTCACAAGCGCTTCACATCTTCATTTATTATGTCTACGTTAATTATAACTGATATAACTTATTGCTTATAATGTATTGTTTTACTTTTTTCCTAATGGGGTTGCATTTTAGCAACTTAGACTTAGAAGACAAGGCAAGTCCCCAAACGTGAGAGCCTTTTCATGGAGGCACCATCTAGTGGAGGCCTCGTTACCAAATTTGGATGCTTGAATTAACTTTTTACTTCAAGCCGTAGTTTAATTTTACTGACAGTACCACAGATAAATTGATACTCAAGGCATGTTTTAAATGCTACACAATCACAGGACATGCGTGACTAGGATTTTCAAAATCCGGAATCTTTATCGGCTCTAGCCGGGGTCCAACATGAAACATTGGGCTTATGAAGCGGGCACACTACCTCTAAGCCACCGGAGCCTATTACCTCCCTTGACTTAGAGCTTAACTTGTATCTTATTGCTACACTGTCGCAATTCTTATTCACAGAACATTGCATATTTTTTATTGTCTATAACTGATTCGATTTAAATAAACCATTGCCGATTTTTGTTCTTGCAGTTGTTTGATAAAAATTGATACTAAGCAATTTTTTCGAACAGATAAGTACTTCTCGAAACTCTATAAGTAAATAGAATCACATTTTATTTTAATATATTTCTATATTCTTACATAATTTAGAAACATTTTGATAACTCCATATCAATACGCTTTTATCCACCTGGGAAGCATAAAAAATAATTTCTTAAATTAAATAAATAAAACAGAACAACAATGTTTGAAATTTTATCTACATTCTTAGCTAAAATTGCTTATAACTTTTACACTAACTTATCCCTTTTATTCAATAATACAATTGTAATCATATGAAATCTGATAATGTATTAATAAGATTCTTTATTGGTTATAGATTTGTTAGAATCTGCTAATTTTAAAAGGGTTCAGTGAGTTTTAATATGGTATAAAACCAATTATATATATATATATATATATATATATATATATATATATATATATATATATATATATATATATATATATAATATACCATCATAAAAGTCACTGAATTCAATTTTAAATGCGTCTTGCGCAAGAAAAAGTCCTTTTTTTCTATAAAATTGTATTACTTACTAGCTTCATTTCAAATATTACTGCAATAATTTTAATAAGGTGTCGATTAAAATGATTGATAATAATATGGGTTATTTATTTTTAAGGTTTAATTTTAAGCTTAAATTTTAAGGCATCAGTAATAGGTAAATTATTAGCCCTATTGCAATCAATTCTGAAGCTCATATAATAAAATTAGTGTATGAATTAATTTAAAATAAATTTATAAAAATAAACATTAAATTAAAAAATAATCATTAGCATGCGTTTTCATTTACATTGTTATTGTCAATTTAATAAGAAAAAAGAATTAAAACTCATTCACATAACAAACCATGCTTTTAAAAAAGGTTATTTAATGGAATTTGGAAATGGAAAATATAAAAATACTAAATAAATTATTTTAATAAAATATATTTCTGTTTTCCCTAAGAAGAGAATTATAAATGGTATTTTGTAATATTTTCCAATATGTCTGTTCATGCATTTTTATACGTTAATATATTAGTCAAAATGATCTATAAAAAAATATATGCACATTCTTTTTTAAATTTTCCTCGTCGAAAAGGAACATCGTGAGTATTTACAATATTAAGTAAAACTAAATTAAGAAAAATGGCTGTAATAAAAGTTATGAGAGAGAGAGAGAGAGAAGTAAGCTGTAATAAAATTTATATATTTAACTACATTTGAACTAACTTTGATCATTTGAGTTATAGTTGTTCAGCAAAACAATCAATGATTGATAATGATGACATAATAATCACTGTAATCTTTGAATATCAAGACTGAAATCGTGACATTCAGAATTATATTTCCATTTCGTGAGATAAGTCAATTAAATAAACTTAAATCTTAGGCACGTTAAACTACACACAGTTTTTCTGGTAACGATGACATCAAAAATGGAGCACAATTATCACCCAAAAATTTAAATTTAAAACATAGAGCAAAATAACTTTATATTTCATTTTTTGAAATTAAGATTTATTTTGCTAATAGTTCACTATAATTAGTTTCAGAATAAGTTTATAGCATAGTGGTAAGATATACATGTATTGAAAATACAATTTGCAATTACTTAACAAGGAGTTTATAAATGTAGAGCGAATTGTAGTATTTAAGATTTACAATAACACAAAGAATGCAAAGAATTGTTAGCAATTATATACATTCTTAATTTTGATCCATCAAAAGCTCTTAAAATATGTAAATACAAGTTTTAAAACAAAAAGGCAATTTTCCTTACAGTTTACCCTATTTTGGATAAAGTTTTATCAATATTTTTACTAATATTTGTACTATATTTTTTTTAAAAAAATACTCGTAATTGTGTGTGTGTCTGAAACTTTTTGTCAATATGTTTCCTTGATTTACATAATTATACTCGATTCCCTGATACATTTGATAATTTTCTCTTCATAGTTAGTTTTATTAGTTTTTATTATTATTATTTTTTTGCTATCGTGTGCAAATTCATGCGCATTATGTTCCTTATAACTTCTTAGTGTTTAATTAAGAAGTTTGATAGCGGTATTAGTTTCAAAAAAATACTTTAAATTAATTATGAAAAGTTTCTCCAATACATTTTAATTTTTATAACACATTCTGCAATAACTTTCCAAACAAGTTAATCCAGTGCTTCTCAAACTTTCAATGTTTGTGACCCAATTTTCAATCATAATTTGCATTACGCCCCCTTTTATACAATAATGATGTATTAAATTCAATAATGCTATACATTGATGCTAAACCTACAATACGATTTTAACCACTTAAGTTCTCCCCACGTATATAAACACCTCGCTCAGCCAGTGTTTCAATTGCCCTAGACGTATATATACGTCTTTCTGAGGTGCTATTTTTTCTGTGAACTGCTATCAATAAAATTATTCCGAAGGCTTTGGAAAGCAAGAAAATGATCTCGACAGTACTTGCGGAGGATTTACTTATTTCAGAGGAATTTTTGATTATTTATTCCTTTTCTACCTCCCTCAAAACACCACATACGCTTACCTTTGCGCTGAACGGTGGCATTGGGGAACAAATCGCTTAATTTTTTTATCAGCATTCAAGGGAATAATTATAAACGGTACAAATTACCAAGATAAGTGTTAACGTTGGCATATAACTTTATATGACAAATCCATGGGGTCAATGGTAATTATTAAAAAAAACTTGTCCTTAACTTAATATTGTTAAATATAATTATAAAATAGTTTGTGTAGTACACTGATACATTTATAAGTGTATTATAGTGTAAAGGAGTATTTTATTTGTGGTTATGTCAGAAGGTATTTATTTGTTTACTTTCAGTAAGTTAATAAGTATTTAAAATATACTTTTGTTTTGAACTTTCAATACGCTCGTGCCCCCCTCGTAGGGTTAGGATGCCCACTAGGAGGCAAGCTCCACAGTTTGAGAAACATTGAGTTAATCTTTTGGAATTAGAATAGTTGGACAAACAACGAATAAAAAAAATTTATTTATAATTCTTACTTAAGCCATATATCGCGCGCGAAAGTTCTACCCATTTTTCGATGTGTAAATTTGTAGCGAAATTAACTCCACGCAAGACATTACAATAACCGAGATACTCGAACGATCAAACGTGTGAATGCTTAATATATAAACGAATTGTGTCTTCCACAGTTAATCAGCTCAAAAAAATTAGAGAATACATCATGTAAAACGAGAAGTAGCATGTGAGTCATTGTTTGTTATACGAGACGTGGTAAAAAGAGTAAGGCAGCTGCTGCATGTCGTAATGTTTGTCAAGCTGATGGGGAGAATGCAATCGACTAAAGCAGATGTCACCGGTAGTTTTGTAAATTTAGGATAGAAGAGAGAAGCTATCAATATCAGGCTAGGAGTGGACAGCCATCACATGCTGCAAAAGACAAAATTAAACAACCAACCATGCAAGAATTAGCAGAAATCTTCAAAGTTCATAGACAACGGTCAAGAGACAGCTAGTTAGCTTGGGTTTTACAAGAAAGTTGGATCATTGGGTTCCTCAAAACCTGATGGCTAATCATAGAGTAGACTGAATCGCCACCTGTATTTCCTTGCATTCCTTATTGAAACAGGAGATAGAAAGTGTGGGTTAGGTACCATAACATAAAGTATCGTAGGACTGTGTGTCATCATTCAGATCCACCTGCATCTATTTCGAAAGCTGAACTTCTTCCCAAGAAGCTATTATTGAGTGTGTGGTGGAATGTGCAGAGAAAAATTCAGTAGGAGGTCCTACCACTCAACCAAACCAACAATGTTGTCTTCTAATGTCTGCAGTTAGACAGGTTACATTTAAATTTGTTAGCGAAGTGGTCAGGTCTCATCAACCATCGTGGTGTTATCCTTCATCACGATAACACTATGCCACATGCTGCTATCGTCTCTTCTGAAAAGATAATGAGCTTCGATTGGGAAGTTTTACCCCACTCTCGCTATCCTCTTGAATTGGTAGCAACTGATAATCACTTACTACTTCGTGTGTGTGCGTTAAACAATTGCTTCAATCGCAAAATCTTTCTTGATCTTGATGCTGTGAATCCTGCCATTCCAGACTTTTTTTAATCGAAACTGCCGGAGTTTAGCAACTCTTGCCATCTCCAACCCTAAATATGGTAAGAGGTCATATTTATCAAAGGGGATTATGCCCAAACATAGGTAATATGCTTATTTTGCGTTTATTTTTTCTTCTTTATGGGTAATAAAAATACAGAAAGAACTTTTACACTCGACCCAATAACTATATCAACCTTATGCAAACTCTGACAATAGTGTAAGAATATATATATATATATATATATAACCAAATTAATTCAATATTTATTAAAAAAATAGTTAAAAATGTCTTAATAATTTCCAGAAAATCGAGATACATGCAAATTTCGTGCTACGACAAATAATTGATTCTTTAAAGATTGGTTTAATGCAGTTATTTAAAATTTATTTTTATGAAGAATGTATAGTTTATATTTTAAAAATCCTACAAAAACATTTTTAGATGACGTGGTATATTTATAATTTCACAAAAAACTCCGAAAAAGAAATTTGAACAATTTTAAAATTAAATAAATTTTAGAACTCACATCAACTAATTTTTAATTACTGCATAAATAGATTTAAGCCAAGATGAATACAATACTTAAAAATTTATCATAAGGACATATTTACTAGGAATTGAAAATTCATTTTAATTAATTCGATTTCTGTGTTCAAGTCTGCATTTTGCAACAATGAAAAACCACCATTTCCCAATACTTAATATAAGTGTATCCCGGACTTCTAACCACCATATACAAAAACTGTAATCTCTCTTTTTAGAAATTTTAAAAAATTATGCTAATTGTTAATTACTTATTTTTAGAGAAAGTTCTAGGCAAACATTTTTTCACTAAAAATTTGTTTTCGTCTCTCAAGCATGAAAAATATTAAATAAATCATCAATATATGAAAGATTTATGTAAATTAAAAGATCAATAATGCTCTAAAAAAAGAAAATCAGCAACTATATAATTACTTTATAAAAAAGTAATATATCAGAAAAAAGTGACAAAAACCATTATTTTTAAAGCATTCCATTCATGTCTTAAATCTATGAATAACTATAATTTACAGAAGGAAGGTTGGTGAAAAAAAAGGGAAAGACCTTTCAAAAAGTACCTTAAAAAATCAGTGCAAACTAACTGCAAAAAGTACATAAAATACCCTCTTCTAAGAAGAAATTTTTTTTTGCAAAAAGTTTTTAAATCCCAAAAAATGTTTCGAAATTTAGAAACCAGATACAAAAAAAATCATGAAATACAGTGTGCCCTTTCTTAGGAAAAAAAATATCAGCAGGACATTTTTTCTTGTGTTACTTTCTCATAAGTTTTCATCTTTTCTCAGCGAATATGAGAAACGGGATCCTGTAATGAAATGCATTTTCTTTCTAGAAAGTGCTGCCGAGCTTCCCCCAGTATCGATTCTACATAGATTTTTGAGGCGCTTTTGTTTCAGTTTCAAAACGATTTTTTATTATTTTATTCCTTATTCGTCCTTCTGAGTTTTCGCTTTGGCAAAGAATTCTTACATTTTTTTCCCTCTTCTTACTGTGAAGACATTGTAAGAGAAAATCGTTGAATGCGTTTTCGATAAATTTGCAATTTCAATTTTAGTTTTGTTATATGCGCTATATTCTATGTATAGAAACCTTCCACATTTTTTATCGGAAACGATTAATATAAAGAAATTAGGAAAAATATTTTTCGCTTGGTAAGAATGAAAAAGATTGGAAGAAAGCTATTTGGAATGTTATGAATAGTTTTCATCACACATTTTAAAACAGTATGTGACTAAAAGTGTTATCATGCGCTCTGATTCATTTTTATAATTCTTTATCAATATAATTAAAAGATCTATGATGTTCTCTTTCTTACAAAAAAGATTAAGCATATTTTTAGGTAATAAATAAATGAATTTACAAAAAGAAACTTATCTAAAATTAGAATAATTTGAAATCCATATATTATTCTTATATTGGACACACTTCAGTAGCTAAGGGGTCCTGTATCAAAATTCTTTAGGGGCTCTTTTTCAGATATGGGAGACCTGTTAGTGGGACTGTAATCACACTTGATGGGGCCCCTGTAGCTTGGAGCCCCGTATCATTGATACGGCGGTAACTACGCCCCTGATTGGATAGACTGATTTGCATCAATTAAGCCGAAAAAATTCTTGTTCATCAGATATCATTTTAAATGCATTAAAGTTAAATAAGAAGTAAATTTAGCAATAAATATTTTTTTTTTTTAAAAAAAAACGGGGTGTTTTTGTAACATATTTTTTTTATTCACACTCATTGCTAAAACAAGTAAAATATAACAGATCTTTTGTATTAAATTAAAAATAAATGTATAATAGCTTTTTAATTTATTTTGTAATTCTTTTCAAAAAATATGTTTCAAAATAATCTAAAGATATCAAAAGTATATTTTGACAAAAATATATATATATATATATATATATATATATATATATATATATATATATATATATATAAACATTGGAATAAAATGATAAAAAAATTGTTCTAACTAATGAAAAAAAATAAGAAACATAATCCTACCGTAAAAGAAATTAAAACTTTTTGTAAAGAATGTTCTTCTTTAAATGTAACATTTTCTTAGCGAAATTTTCCACTTAGAAACAAAGCAAACAGTTCATTTTCTACCATTTTGATTAGGTTAGAAAATTGTAGGTTAAGATAAATATTTAATTCCATGCAAATAAATAATTTATCAATTCATTATGAAGACACAAATAAAAAGCCCTGACAAAATGCACTATATAATGATGCATGTTTTGGTTACTCGCATTTTGTAGAAAATAAAATTAGCATTTATAGATAATCTCAGTGGCGCACACAAGGGGGAGCCTGAGGAACCGCACCCCCACACCCACAAAATTTTTATTTTAATTTTTCCGATTGATTATAGTTTTAAGTTTATAGTACGCAAAATTTAATTAAGTATTTGTTATTAATGATTAATTTTATTAATTAATGCTAATTATTTATTCAATAATTAGTTTTTTACAGTGTTTTGTTCCCGAATATCGACAAAATCAAAAGGAGCATGGTACAAGAATAGTGGACTTTCGACCCCGGACCCCCCTCCCTTGAAAAATTCCTGTGTGCGCTACTGGATATATTTATGTATAAGTATTTGAATAATATAAAAATAAGAAGATATATATGCAAGTTCACTTTTTTTTTGTATTGAAAATAAAATTGTAAATTTAATATATCAATAAACAAACTATTGAATGATAAAATTCAAAATTATCAGTGATAAGGAAAATTAATTTTTTGCCGTTATGTTTAAATATGTCTCATTTATGAATAATAACAGTAATAAACAGTGACAGATATATTTAAACAAGTAATTCGAAATATAAAGTTAAAAACAAACTTTGGAGAATGCTTTAGAATTAAATAAACAGCTTCCTTCTTTATTCTTTGATATTACATTCAAATATACCAACATATGAATAATTTAATTTAATGAAAAATTCAAGATTATTAAATCCACATCATTATTTTAGAAGTAAACAGACTGTTGCTAATGATATATTCCAAATTCTTCATGTATATAATCTCAAACATACATATTTCTGACTAAATAATAAAGATCACGTACATCGTTTAAAAATTTTTACGAAAATTATATGAACATAGCTATATTTTGAAAAAGTATATATATATTTACTGAAAATATTTTTATAATATATTTTCGAATCCAATTAAATTAAGTACTTAAATCCCTTTGAACCATATAGACTACTGCAATTATTGTAAATATGGATTTGAGTTATTGATACTATTTTCAAAGTTATCCAATACAGGAGTTATACTTTTGACGGAACTCAAGATTATGAAATTCATTCCATTTTGAAAATCTTTAATAATATATATGTTCTAAATAATACTGTAAAACTACAAAGTTTTTAACATTCTCTCATTAATGTAATCCTTTAAGAAAGTTATATTTATTATAAGGGTAATATTTATAAGCAGATTAAAGGCTTGTTATACACGACAGACTTTCTAATTAATTTATCTTTACATGTTTAGCTAATTTACTTTAGAGCTTATCATTATTGGAATAAAGCACATTGACACAATAGTTATTTCACATTTAAAGGTATTTTGATAATTTATTTATTTTTTATAAAAAATTCTAGATACTTAATTTCGAACAAAAGTAGCAGTAGTCAACTTACAGATGAGGCACATCGATACATTATTATTTTAATAAACATGCTGCAAATATAACATATAATAAATCATAAATTTAGAAGCCGAAATGCATGATAAAAGATACATTTTTAATTTTAATATCAAACAAATATTCTGAAATAGCAGTATGCAAATATAAATTAAAAATCATGATGTTTGAAATGATTTGCAGCGTAATAGGTAACAAAGATAACGATAAAATAAATAAGAACCAGAAACTTATTCGACACAATGCAGAAATGACATATCAAACTCATATGATATTATGGGCCGTAAGTTCTATTTTATAAAGGGCAGCATGCTTTTAATGTCCAAAAAAATTAATAAATATATTTAAAGTAAACTTAAATATATTTGTTTAATAACAGCAAAATCAGGAAATATAATTTTTAAAAAATGTCTAGAGAATTCTACCTATTTTATTTTTATTCTGTGTCAGTTTGATATTTATTCATATATTATTGTGTACCGATATATTAGCCAAGCCGCAAAATTGACATTCTTTGTGTAGAATATATTTACCTTATTGTGTTTCCTTAATCGCATATTGGTTTTTATTTTGTATAACTTATTTTATTCAATTTATAAACTTTAAAAAATATTACTTATAAATTTATCTTATTGTTATCGCTATCATTTATATAATTTTGATTCTTATTTAAATTCTCTGTATTTTGCTACAAGTTTTATTGTTTTTTTTTTAATTTTGAGTTTTTTAATTAAAAATTATTTATTCTTACTAATTACTATTGTTAATATAAGCCGTTCTTTACCTTAAAAAATTAGTTAAAAAGTATTTTTTTTAGATATCAGCTGCTCTCTTATTCATATTTACAATGGGCAAAATTTTAATTTATTTGCTAGTCTGTTATTTTAAAAATCCATTTTTAAGTAATGTACTTTACATTAATTTGTCACTTTTATAATAATGTACAATTACATTACTTTTAATACAGTATTTTCTGTCCTATTTTTTTTAATTCTTAATTGTCCCTACAAAAGTTTAAAAATAGTTCAAGGAATAAAGAACCCTTTAATATATTACTAAATTATATACCACATGTATTACAATTTCATATTAGAAGTAGATATTGTATTTATTTGATATTTTGCAAATAAAATATCCAGTGGCAGTTGTTAATTTAACGGTAAAATATAAATTAAAATTTGATATTCTTTTGAATGTATTTAGACTTTTAAAAAATGTTTATTCTATTCTTGTATCAGAACAACTAACAATCTTTCCAATTCCTGTCTTTTCAGAAATAAAAGTCCTTTTTAGAATATTCAATCTTAGGTTTACGTACATTTCAAAAGTAGAGAAAATGCACTTTATACATGCGATGCTTTCTCGAACGGAATTGAGAAATGGTGAATTTGAGTATTTCACTATTCTTTCTCATATATGTAGAATTTTTTTTTTCCTACCAGCCAAAATTTTGAAAACTACACATTTTCTCTCATCACGGTTTGGGCCTTCTTCAAATGTAGAAGTAGCATTGTTTATTTCTACTTCCCTTTGATACAAATTAAAAGAATAATTATTCTTTTTTGCAAATGTTTCCAATTTTGTTTAATGTATTACATAAATAAATATTCTAGTTTTTGTAATTTAAAAAATATTTAAATATTGATTAACTCGTTTTTCTAAAGCAATTTTCAAAAGTCCGTTAATCTATGTACAAAAATCCGCATTCTGGTGTTACACATCATTATACTATCTGGATATATATAATGCACAAATAAAAAAAAGTTATGTTAATTCTTCATTTTAAATCGGAATACACTCCTGTCCAAAATTAAAGTCACAAACATAAAATATGTGAAAATGGATGAACGATTTACTGTGTTGCCATGAAATTTGACACAGAGACATATTTCAAAGTCAGAAGGAATATAACGACTTAACATAGGAAAAATATTTTAATTGTGAGGGACATTTAAAAAAAATTACGAAATCGTGAATCATAGATAAAGGCATTTACCACGGGAAAAATTTGTCTAATATAAAGTGTGATCACCTTGAACTACTTTACTAGCCTCAAAAAAAGTGATCATGCTATTTATAAAGGTGTCAATAAGTATTTGTGGCAGAAAGTCAAAATCTCGTTTTTAAGCGTTTATATGAAAAAGCTTTGCGTAGCTTCCATTAGTTTGAAACTGGACAAGTTATTGCCTCTGCGTGATATTTCAAACTGTGGGTGACATCTGGATGAGTTTACATGAGGCAGAATCATTGTATAAGATGCAGGAAGATCGTAGCGTGGCTAATACAAGCAAAGAGTATGGGGTCGTTCACAGCAACGATTCTCGATTTTGAGCAGCGTATCAAACTACATATTACAGCTCTCTGAAGGTTCAAATAAAGGTCCTCAATGTACATCTATAGCCACTAAAGGCTGTTATATTGTCTACAGGTGATAAGAAAGGACAGAAGGAGGAGTGAAAATTTTCAAGACTTGTATGATTAGCTGCAGGGCAACAGGTATCGTATTTTAATCTAACTTTGAGGCTACACAATAGGAGTACTTTGGAAACCAATACAAACACAGTGTATTTTTTACGTTTGCCCGTTAGAGAGTTCATTGTTTGTTGCAAGGAAACATAAGATTTGTACGAGTCAGTAAATGGATAAATAACTCATTACAGATGATAAGTTTCGATGTAAATTCTTTTAAGTGCATGTGAGATATATAGGTATATTTTAGGCAGCTCGTTACTAGCCACTAATAATGATTCTGGAACTGTAATTGGCATAAAAAAGAATTACTGCCGAGTTTGCTGAAGACCACGATGTAATTCCTGAAAAGTAATTAGGCTAATGGCTAGAATTTTTTTACCAGTCATCTTTTACATGGATTTTTCTGTTTAATTGTTCTAGATGATACTTTTTCAGTAAAATTCATTTTCATCGTTTGTATTTCCTTTTGGAAATTTTTATTTACTTTTGAGATTTTCTAAGAGATCTTATAGCTATATTTTTGACGATATGGTACACAACGTTACATTAGAATAAGAAAAAATTTCTTTTCCTCAGCATTTGCTTACCTGTATATATATCTACAGCACGAAGAACTGCTTCATGAATTTCACTAATGTGTGAAGATATCCTGAAAGCAATTCATATGATCATTGTCGAAGCTCAGTGCAAAAATTTGTCACGAGTGTGGTGATGGAAATTTCTTTCTTATAGCACGATGAAGAGCATCACAAATTTGCTGAAAATATTAACACCTGGAGATTTAAGAAGCAAATGGAGAGGTTATTGAATTAAAAAATGAGTTGTCTGAGACACTTGGTATCAATTACTTTTGGTAAGGGTACCGCATTATCCAGTTAGAGTTGTCCTAAACTATCTAAATGCAAAAATATCATGCACAGCGTAAGTAATTTGAATTGATGGACGGTAATATCCGTCCATGGAACATCCAGAAACAGAAATAATACCAATTACACACCTCCTGTATTAGTGCAGAAATTTCATGAAAGCTACTGTTTGCATAAGAAATCCAAAGCTGCGGCAGCCTCTTTCATGTGCGGAAATGTTGACGAACTCCATATATTAGAAAATGCAATTCATCAGATCAGACAGCGTGTTTCCCGTAACAGTTTAATGGCGGTGTCGGTAAGTCCAGCGACGCACATATTATTGTAATTTGCAATCACCAAAAATAAATAAGAGAGCATTCGGTTCCTTTCTCTCTCTCTCTCTCTCACTCACTCTCGAAAGCCTATAATAAATATGTAGCAATTTATTGTCATTGACACAATAAATCATTGAAATATGCAGCAATTTAAAGTGGTTTTGCATGTCTAATTCATGAAAAGTTTCTTGTCAGCAAATGCTATCCTCGTTCTTTCAGTGTTTTTTCTCACCTGCACTATTGCAGAAAAAAAAATTGTTTTTTTCATTTTCATATTCATAATATATTTTTATAAAGGTAGTACATCAAAATCTATATTTAATTTCTCACTTTAAAATGTAGAGACTAGTCACACGTGCAACTACTAACTATTGTTCGGATTCACTTAAATCATGATTACTTGTCATTTTAATGGCAGAAGTCAATGCAAAAAAAGCCCATAATATTACCTTGTGCAACTACTGTTGACTACATCCAGCCAAGATGATTGGTTTCAGATGTCTATTATATGTACATACATGCCGGATTTTATTTATCTGGCATTTCAGAGGGTATTTATATATTATGCAAAACTATAAATATAAAACTCAAACCTAAAAAAAGTATAAGAATACAAAATAAAGATATATGAATCAGAGTAAAAAATTCAATTGAAGGTAAAATAAGAAGAATGGAACAAATCAAAATAAAAAGTCAAACTTGGGATCGAAATTCGGAATTGACATATTTTATAGCACATATTCATCTTTTGCGGTTAGGTAGACAGAAATGAAAATATCCACAAAAACAAAGAAAGTGTATTAAATGTAATCTAAAAATAAACTAATCATATGCAAGCCATTTAAAATCTTGAAAACTGTAAAAGAATTATACGAGTATTGTTCAACAATGATGCAGAATTCAGACTCAAATAGAAATTGTAACATGAGTGCAGATATATAAAAACAGTGTTCCTGAAATCAAGCGAAATTCTTAACCATAGATCAGCGTTTCTCAAACTGTGGGGCGCGCCCTCTAGGGGGGCGTGATAACTCTTTGAGGGAGGTGTGAGCATATTAAAAAGTCGAAAACAACATGCTATATTTAAAAATTTATTAATTTACTGAAAACACAAACAAAATAAATACGCATTTACACTGATAAAATACATTTTTAAGTTTATCAGTGCTGCAGGATATATTTTATAATTACTTTAACAATTCTATGCTTAGAACAATTTTAATAATTACCAGTGCTCTCATGGGATTGCCATGCATAAAATTCTGAAATATGTACAAGAATTAACACTTATTTTAATAATTTATACCGTTTATAATTAACCATTACGGAGCTGAACTGAAAGTTACGCAGTTCGCTTCCAAATGCCACCGTTTTTCACATAAGCGCGCTTTTGTGATGTGTGTGGGGGGTGGGAAGAGAAAAGGAATAAGTAAACAAATCCTCAGAAAAAAGTAAATCCTTTTCAAATACTGTCAAGGTCCTTTTATAGCATTACAAAGCCTTCGGAACAATTTTATGGATAGCAGTGCAACGAAAAGATCGTAGTTCAGAAAGATGTACATATACGTCCCGGGGAAATTAACGCATTGAATGAGCAGGGGACAAAGTCGTATTGTACTTTTAGCGTCACAGTACAGCATTATTCAATACATTAGTACTGCTTGGAAAGGGGCGTGATAAAAATTATGATTGAATATTGGGTCACAAATATTGAAATTTTGAGAAGCACTGCGATAGAGCTTAAATATACTAAAAGTAGTACCAAGACTTCAGTTTGTCAGTCTAAAACAGCCTCTTCAGTCTGTTTCCATACACACTGAAGAGAGTTTCACTAATAAAGGAATGTATTTTATATAATCACCACAACAATTTTATTGCAGACAATATCATATTAGTATGACAGGTTTTCCTGTTTTTCAAAAGAAAGAAAAAGTAAACGCGGAAATACAAACATATTTGTGATGACGAATTATATAATATAAGGAAGTTAGCTACGAGTGGTAGTGTATTTCTAACAAACTAAATGGGTTTAGTAAATATACTATTTAATATTAATGAAAGTTTTTATTTAACATGAAAAACTGAAAATAAAGTATTACATTTCAAAGCTGAGATTCACGTATACTTTCTCTCTTTTAAATATATATTTGCTTTACATTTATTCATTCGTAGAATTTACAAATGAATTGTCGACAACTTTAGCTTCATAAATATTGTTTCATCGTTAAACTGTCTGACTAACTATTATACTAATTAAAAACTTCTCATCGTTATTTCAAATGAGTTTTTCCTTTCTGTTTATAGCACTTGTTTTGAAAAAGATAACTGTAAGGTAATTTTAATTATAATCTGCCTTAGCGTTCTTTCTTTTTGACGTGGCTCGTCGTGATTTTTATTCTTATTTAAATATTATGTTCACCAGCAAACTACTAATTTTTTTTCAGTAAACTTATGGAAGAAGCTGTCTTTCGTAAATATTTTGAACCTAATAAAATTAACATATTTCTTAAGACTTAAGTGAATTTTTTATTTTAGAATTTACTTTACCGTGACGCGTTATTTAAGAACACTTTCTTATTTACAATGTCAGTGATGTTTAACTCCTTTATAATGCATTAATTCATAAAAAAAAGACTGATAGCGAAAATTATCATGGTTTTCTTTTTCTGACGCAAACACAGAATAACAAATGCATACACAATGCGATAATAATGAATAACTTGTACTCTACAATTATTGTAAAATATTACTGCGTGTAAGCAAACTGAATTCAATTCATCTAAATCTAGTAGAAATTTTTATGCTAACACATTTAAAAATGTTTTACCATAACTTAGTTAATCAGTTAATCATGAGTTTTTTTTAGAGAACACGTTTTTGTAGAAATAAATATAATACATTTACATACTGAATTAATCATGAATTTTATTTGTTTATTTAATGGTATTAATAATCTATAGCAATAATAATAGTGCCATGTAAAATTTTACTAACCCGGCGCTTCACGCGTAACAAAAAAGACCTTGACTTCAAACGAAAGGTATCTCACACTCAAGGTTGTTTACATTCTGTTTTTATCGTGAAATTTGCCTGCAAAAGTGAAAAGGGGAGAAAAGTAGTAAATACAATGTGTTTATTACACTTTCCACGCGTAAATTTTCTTTTTCTGTTTCTTTTATTAGACATTGTACATTCAGTACATTGTTTATACACTCTTTTAGTCTTCATCGCGTGTGAGTGCAATGTTTTCACTGGATCTTAATTTGTTTTAAAAAAATTCGTAGAAGCATTGCTTACTGGTTTCTACATTCTTTACATTCTTCTGTAAATTTAAATCCAAAACATTTGAGAAATCAGCGTCTGGTTCGATGTTTAGTAGGTGGTTTCCTACTACTTAACAAAATAATTTGCGCATTTATTGTCGCAACGTTCAGCAACACAAACAATATTGTCATAGGCCAACGATAACATTTTCTAACCATTGAAAATGATGTGGTCATTTTATCAAGGATGATAATTGCTGCTTCAGTTAAATTACCTGGACAGATTTCAGTACAGGAATCATACTTGCTATTACCCTCTTCATCATTCGATTCGTTCCACAAAGAGACTTTCTTCATCCAAAAATACTATTGTACTATATCTATTAAAAACTGTATTTATTAAATTACTTAAATATATCCTATTTCTTCATCATAACTACAATAATACGCCATTGCATAAGAAAGATTTTAAAGCGTGCTCATGCATTTAGAACTGTAACGGCGATTCACGGGCAGGGAATTACATACCGAAAAGGCGGTATCCAAAAATATACATTTAGAATCTGCGTATAAGGTAAGGCGACTCTAAGGAAATGACCTTAAAGTCAGGCACACGAGAAACTATTCTTTTTCCGAAAGATGTTTAGATGGAGTCTTGAAAAAAATTAGGTGGTGGGTGTGACATATCCTGCGCGAGAAGTACCTGGTTAATGGTAATTGTGCAAAACTATTGCTAAAATAGTAATATAAGCACCCTTTATGCTGATCTGAAAGTCATGTTTCGAAACAGCAACACAACTTCGACGATCCCATTGTTTGATTAAATAGAAAGAAAATAAATTCATTCAGATAACCTAGAAAATGTGGATTTTACCATAATTTTAATGTTAATTCGGTAAAGAAAGACTGATAACGAATACCTTCAGTTTATAATTAATGCAAACATAGGAAAACTAATAAGTATAGAATGTAGTAATAAATAATACTTGCAGTTTAAAGACACTAGATTAAAAATAATACTACCAATAAGCAAATTAAAGCGTAGTTAATATCAAATTAGTATATAATTTTATGTTAACGCATTTAAAATTGTTTTACTCTAAAAAAATTCATCATTTTTCAATGGAATATTCCTTTATTGTGAATTCATAATGAAAGTCTTAGTAATAAATTCAAAATTCTTAATGATAGGTAATAATAAAAATAATAATGATAGTATAATAACGTTATTACTGTTAACTGCACAAAACAGTTGTTAAAATATTAATAAAAGCACCCTTTATAATGTAATAAATAAATACAGAATGCAGTAATAATGAATAACTTGCGTTTTAAAACTTCTATATGAAGAAAACTGTTGCCTATAAGCAAATTGGAGTTCAATTAATCTCAAATTATTAGATACTATCCCGTTAACACATTAAAAAACTTAACTATATTTTACTAACTACCTTTACTACAACTTAATTATTCATGAAAAATTTTCAAAATATCCTTATTTTGATGGAATAAATATTACTTAATTATTCTGAATTAATAAAGGAAGTCTTAGTAACCCATTAAATATTATTAATGGTAAATAATGGTAGTAGCAGTGCAATGTTAATAATGGTAACTGCACAAAACAGCAGTTAAAATATTAATATAAACATCCTTTATACCGCTCTGAAATTCATTTTGAAATCGCATCATAACTTTGTCGATCCCTCCGGTTGATTAAATCTAAAAAGAAAATAATTAAATTCATTCAAATACCCAGAAAATATAAGCTTTTCTGACAACTTCAACACTAAACCACATAACCTCAGAGCCTATGTTATGCTTCAGAAATCTCCTCAGAGATCAAACTCTAACAACCCTAGCATTCAGTTTGAAAACTTTAGTATATAATTTGTCGACATAATTGCCCCACTGCATAGTCACTCTCTGACTGCAACGAAATACTTCGATTTCTGTCTCAAAATGTCGATAGGGATAATGCAATTTCAGCCCTCCCTTACAAACATTCATCCCGCCTTCTATTCTAAGTAATCTCTCCTAGCATTTCGGCACTGCGCCTAAAGGGAAAGACTTGACTCAATTATATGAGAGGGCTATGTATAACACATGGCTTATACCTTAATTTGAAACAAGTGCCCGTCGTAATACTGCGTTATTAGTCCCGCAAATTAATACACAGTCTCCTTCAATGTTTGTTAATTTGCCTTGCCTTCGAATTGGCTTGCCTTCAAATATCGCTTTTCCAGGCGAAAGAGACGTTTAAATTTTATCTTGAGAATCAAATCGCAACAGCAGAACGTTAATTACGGACCGGCGACTAGATAGTGTTGTCATTTTTCTAGACGTTGAAGCGTTATTTAAAAGTTCATTTTTTCCCTCTTCGCTTTACTTAGAATTCAGTGTAGACGTTTAAATTGCTTTTGCCGGTATTTGAGTTCTTTTTTTGCCATCTTCGCGTGGAATAAACTCGAAATGGGTACATCTAGATCATAAAGTGATAAGACTATTTAAAATGAATAGCTATTTTTCACGTTTTTATTTCCTTATTTACTTTCACATTAACAGCGAATGACAAAGTTAAATGTATTTTTTTTTCTTTTTGATGAGTTATTTATTTCTTGCAATTCATCTCTCATATTAAAACGAGTTTGTGATTAAAAAAGAAGTAAGTAAAAATTGTGATTTTGCTTAACTATATATAAAATAGTTTATTTTAAATTAAGATTGTACAGATTAGATGTATTAACGTGTTATTTATCATTTTTTGCTTCTCGGAAACTTTCCAAATTCTAATGAAAAGATAAAATATACATAAAAATAGAAATTAACTTTGTCGATATCAAGTTTATTTCAGAACAAAAATAAAATGCATTTTGCACCTATTAAAAATAATGAAAATGTGTATTAATAATATTTTTAATATGCCGTGTATAAATTCATTAATTTGCTATAAAATACAACTTGCAATACTTTATACTTAAAAATACTGTACTATTATTATATACCTCTCTGTCAATTGTACTTTGTGTGCATATATATATAAAGAGAGAGAGAGATGACTTATATTTTCCTCAAATAATTTCACAAGATTCGTATAAATAGTACATTAAATATGCTTACTTCTTAAAGTCTTTTTTCTAATACTTCATGGGTAATATTAAGGTTGTTATTAAATCATTATTGTTTTTAGCTGTCATCACAAAAATGTTTCTTTTTTTTCAATTTCGTTAAGATAATATGCATATAAATTATAAATGCTTATAATATGTAAATTTTTATCTCATACTTTATTCAAATGATTCGAATTAAGTTTTTTTTCCTAAGAAGAATATTTTCTTTTTTAAATTGCTTGGTAACAATATTTGGAAATAAGACTATGAAAAATATAATATTTTTTCTTCCAATCTGTTCGATAATAAAGTTGCAATATTTATATAAGGCTTATAAGTATAAATAAAGATAAAAATAAATTGTTCATGATTATACAGTTATTTTTCTTTAGAAGTGTGTATTTTTCCTGTTACTATATATGTGAGATGAGGGTTAACACTTAACCTCGGGATTGAAATAAAGAAGACACAGAAGCACTTCGTATTTTTAGACATGAATTAAAAAGAAGACGGCACAACTCAAATACTAAGATATAATGAATGAAAAAAAAGCTGCGGCTGCCGTTGACATCAGGTGGTCAACAAAATGCAAATGATGTCCAATCTCTATCCACATCGTTTTACACTCAGTTTTACCATGTCTACCGGAATCACAGTTACAGTGAATGTTGATGATTCCAGTCAATATTCACTGTCATGCGAACTGGTATGGGTGGATACTACATTTGAGTTCAAATTTTTTTATTTTTCATATAAAACATATAAATGTTTATGTTCAAGGATGACTTAAATCAGAGGTTAATATTCAACTTTTGCTTAACCCTTTGAAGGTTAGGGAAATGAACAGTTTTCGTTTACTTAATTCACGCAGCATTACGAGTAAACAGAAGTCGAAAGTCGCACCTGTTTTTGCCCGCCATTCTTCCAAAAATATCACCCTTCTCTGGCCATGCCGTAGATAGCTCGCCTCACGCGTTTTAAAAATTTCTTCAAGTATTTCTAGTACATAAATAACAGTTTTTACCTACTTTAAAAAGTTAATAAATGATAATTATTAAATAGTAAAATATAAATGATTATAATCAATTATATAAATAATAGTAGCTAATTATAAATATAAGACAAATATTAAATTGAAAGGACTAAATAAATATGATTTGAATCGTCTTCTGAGTTTGATATATTGTGAACAAAGTCCTCAACAGACTCAAACCTTGATAAGCTTTCTGCATCGCAATCATAATCATCGTCATAATTATCTAACTTTCGTTTTTGAGCCATTTTACTTTACAAACACCCTAATAAAAGCGCAAGAATACGCATAAAAATAACAAAATAAAGAAAAATTCATGGAACTCCGTACTGTCATCCGTGGACAGTAAAACTAACTAAATTTCGCGAGTAGAATTCGTTTTCAACATAATCAATTCAGAATAATAATGGCGAACGAGCTCAGCTCATCAGCGCGCATTGGAGAAAAATTTCACTACGCGAGTAGTGCTTGTTTCTAACCATTTCAGTCGAAATCTTGCACCCGAGTGGAACTCGTTTCCGCAATTCGATTGTAAGGTGATTTCGTTCATAACCATCAAAGGGTTAACGTAAACATAAAATAATACTATCAAAATGATAAGTACATAAAGAAATCAAACTTAATTCATATAACTTGGTTAAATTTGGATACCAATATTTTAATGACATATTATTATTTTATTACTTGAAATCAATAAGTAAATTTTTAAACTAGAATGAAATTCCAAACTTGGTTCAGAAAAGATGCTCGAAGTTTACTCGCTTTTGATACAATGAAACTTTCTTTCCTTTTAGACGGATTTAGAAGTGATGGCATTTAAGTGATCAATCATAAGCTGATTCTTTTAGAACAAACTGTTACTTTTTAAAAAGTCTTCCAAATAACGTGGAACTTTGAACTGAAATTAATGCCATCACTGAAGTTTGAAAATCATTGATTTTTCGGGACTTGCGTGACTTTTTTGACAAGGGACATAACAGTCCATCTGAAAGCGAATGTGTCCATCGCAATCAGTGAATTAATAAAAATTTTTTGCTTGGGAAGCACAGAATTTGTAGTGTTCTGCTTAATAATTGCATGTAACTTATTAATGATGGGAAATCACAGAAAAATTTTGAATCCATTTGAATAATGCTGAATAGTACTCTAAAACTTTGATCATTATTAATTCTTATCAAAATCAAACTATGGATAATAATTCAGTGAAGTGTACTGTAAGTGTATCTCTTTGTTTGAAAAGTTCATTGAGGTCGTAACTAAGAAAATTGCTTGCTGAAATAACCTCTAGAAATATTGCATTTATTTCCTCGAAAGAGGCTTTTTGTAGACCAACAATAATTTTAATATAATAGTTTAATATCATTAATTGAGTTATATAATTTTAATTATATAACTCAAATTCTGGGGCAGATATATGTTAAATATGTACACCACATCGTTTTTCATGTGTAACGCCATAGTTTACTTATATAAGTTTAGCCCGTTCAGGATCATGATCACATATATATGATCACGCGTTTTTCCCTCCACGGTCTACAGTATCATATATGTGATTGAGCTTTCCCTTGTCGTAGACCCATGATTACACCGGTGTGATCAGAGTTAGGAACATTTTTATATTAACTTTTACAAGCAATGACAGTTAAAAACCCTTTTTTTCAAATAATGTTTAATAAAACTTTGAACTTCAATATGTGCTTTCAGCTCTGTGTTTTTTTAATTAGATCCGAGATATTTATGAATATAAACAACTGCACAAGTTCATTTTTCGAGTGAATCGTACATTTAGAAGTTCATGATCTATTGCTCTATGGATTTCTGTTTATATTTTGAATAAGTTGTTTTAGATTTCTAATATTTTCTATATTAGAATTTAAATGTTTGGAATTTTTGTCAATTTTTTTGAAAGTGTATGTAATTTTTTTTTATTGAAATGAAAACATTTTCTTTAAAATTCGCAATTGTTTTTGAAAGATAGCGAAAATTTTTGTACTTCATGTTCAATTATTATCAATATTAGTAAATTGTAAGTTTTAGTGAATTTGAATGCATTTAAAACCTTATATGAATTTTTAAAGGAAATTAGGCTTAGCAGGGAAATTCGAACGGTCCCGTGCTTGCGTATCCTCTCCGAACGTACGGACCTAGGGAAGCACTTCTTTCTCCTTCCGCTGGTCCTGAAGGGGTTAATGACAAATATATCATACTTTAGTAAACCAATTAAAAATTCCAAAAGCTCTTTGAGATTAATAATATAAATAATATATATAATAATTATATATATATATATAAATAAAATTCAATAACTGCAAAGGATTATCAAAAAAATGTGCCTTGTTCTCCGAAAATAATACTGCTGGAATATTTTTATCTTTAAAAAAGTATTTTTACTGTCTTGGATAGAGGGCTAAGAGAGAATAGGGTCACGATTCTATTGAATTCACACACACATAAAAGCTTTTAAAGACTACACATTGGTATCGAGTGTTTTGAGCAATATTGACTATCATACCTCTCAACTTAACTGTAAAAACTGATATTTATTTAGAAAAGTTAACAAGCTGGCGAATCACCTCCAAAAAGAAAAGTATCGTAAAGATATTGATTACAAATTTTGATTTCATTTATAAAGCTAGCATTGCTTTTCAGGACAAATAAACAACTTTTTTTCAAATATTGTGCCGTTTCCGATGAAATCAAAGAATATATATATTGCCAATCATTTCATATTTACCATATACTACTAAAAGTTATATTATTTCATATAATCACCAATCTGAAAAGCAAATCACTGAATTACAAAGTAAATGAGACAAATTATACGGAGATCATCCATAAATTCAAAATTATCTCAAATTAATTTAATTATTTTTTCACAATTTATATTTCTTCTCAATTCTCCTTTTTTTTAAAAAATGTTCTAGTTCAATTAAAAATCGATAAAAGAAGTATTAATTTAAATAACTATTAATAAAGTTCAAACACTATGACTATATTAGTTAATACTTATTGTTTAATTAGTTTCTTATCTGCAAATTATGCTTATTTATATAAATTTTAGAAAGAAATCTTAAATGAGATATATAAGGCTGGAAATTTAAATAAAATTTTAAAAAGTATAACATGAGTCAATTAAATAAATAACTAAAATAAATACACAATTCATTACACACATCGTGTGAAAAATGCATTTTAGATTATTTTGACGTAATTGATGCGTGTATTATATAGATAGCCCCGACAGACACAGATGAATTTTTTTCATAAAGATATAGAGGAAATTGCAAAATAGAATCAATGCGCTAATCAAGTTAAAGAAATGTTTTTCAACAATTGAAAAAAGGACTGATTATTGATGTCTCATTATTGAACACAAATAAAATTTGAATCTACAGTCAGACATTTCATAGACCTTTCCATAATTAAATAAAAGTTAATTTTGAATATAATTGCTTCCATTACAGTTATTCGACAATTTTTAAATTCTTATTCCATACTCATTTTTTATCGTTTTTACTCTACAACATAGTTCTTTTTCGAAACATATCTGCATCTTTTTATCTAAAGTTATAATTATTACTCTAATACGTTTAAAATCCGACGTATAACGCATACTTTTAACACTAAAATTAAAATCGAAATTTATGGGTGCACGTTATACATCGGGTATAAAAATTAAGCCTTTCAAAATAAGGAAAATATGAGCGTAGAAAAAAAATTAGACTTCTACATAAATCAAAATACTGTTCATATAAAAGAAATCACATTTCTTGTGAACTTAAAGAGTTATGTTCTAGAAATATATTATTTTTTTTTCTAAAGCTTGAAATTATACCTCGAATAAATGACTTTAAAACATAAGATTAATGAGCACTACTTTTCACATTTTTTCGTAAAAATGGGGGTGCACGTTATACGGTGAATGTACCTAAAAATTTCCAGTTGGAATAAATAGATGCGTGTTATACACTGGATTTTACGGTACTTACTTTTTCCCAAATTCGTGAATAAAGGAATAACTTCAGCCCTTTATCCACAGTATTATGAATTACAGCAGTTTTTTTCATGCAATATTTTTTTGAAATCACTACATTGAAAATTAAGGGATATGCATAAACAAAACACTCAACTTTGGGAAATTTAATTAGTTAGAACTAATTAAGTAATTGAAGATATCCAACTGTAAAATTAATTATATACACTGTTTATTTAAAATAAATAGTCAAATCATTTTCTAAGGTCTTCATTAGCATACAAAAAAATTGGCACTTAAATTTTGACTTTAACTATTTTTTCGGAACAAAAACGACAATCTTTGCAATCCGCTGAAAACGCCGTCAGCTGAAAACGCAAATTTCTGCCATAAAACCTTTCGTCTTCCCCGCTAAAATACTCATCATAGAACCCGTGCTGCCATATATCTTGAAAGAATGGATTACAAAGAATGTTCCTGATAAGTATTATCAGAATATTATATTTATTCTGTGTGTAGTTTTAAAGCGATTGGTACTTATAAGTACCGTCGGTAGATGAAGGGTTAAACTGAGTATTTGAATCAAATTCACATTATTTTACAACTTATTTTTTACATACAGAAACAATTGCAAATGAATACACCCTATTTTAATCAGCTTATCCACAATGGTATATAGACTAGAGTTTTCAATTAAACATTTCAACCCTTAACCAATAATTTAAAAAATGCTATAAAATGACAACATCTCTTAAACATTATTTGATGCCTGAAATTTCTCAAAGGTTTATAGTAAAATATGAAAGTTGGAAATATGAAACAATGTAGTGTTTTAAAATTATTCAGCATTTCTAAATCCTTAAATAAATTATTTTAGAGGAATAGTATAACAGCACACAGTATATAATTTCTGTGATTATTTCTAATTATGAACAACTAAGTTTAAGAATTCTTTCCCTATGCGTATGTAAAGAGTTTTAATAAAATTTAGTCATACTAATATATTTCTTCATAATTTCAATTTGAATAAGCCTCGTTTTTTTACTAAAAATTTATTATCACTATGGAAAGAATGTGGTCAAGAAACGATAGAAAATGGAATTAAGAGCTAATTTCGAAAACTGTCATAGATAAATAAATAGACAGATGTACACATAGAGATTATTTTTTGCCTCATAACTACATTTAACTTTAAAATTGGCTTCAGAAAATTGTGTTGACATTGCTAATAAATAATTCATTTGTAAAAGATTTGATTTTTACATTTTATTGTGGATCATTAGGCATATTTTCATTGCCCTCTTGCATTGAAGAGATTGAAGTGGTTATTCTTTTTCTCAAGTGAACCCTTTACCTACCGCATTATGATTTACTGCAGTTTTTTCGTGCAATATTTTTTTTTGGATCGCTGCATTGAATATTGAGGGATATATATAAAGATAATACTCAGTTTTGGGAAATTAATTCACTTAGAGCTAATAAATTAATTAAAGATAATTCCACTGATTAATTAATTACATACACTTCTCACTTAAAATAAAGAATTAAACTGTTTTCTAAGGTCCTCATTAACAAACAAACAAAAATAAGACACTTAAATTTTGACATTAACTTATTTTTTCGGGACAAAATGATAATCTGTAGAATCCGCTGAAAACACTATCATCTGAAAACGCAATTTCTGCTATAAAACTATTCGCCTTCCCCGCTAAAATACTCATTATAGAATCCGTACTGCCATATATCTTGGAAGAGTGGATTTAAAAGAATATTCCTGCTAAGTATTGTCAGAATATAATAAAACTGGTTGTTCGATGTTATTTTAAAATGAGTGGTACTTGTAAGTACCAACGGTAGATAAAGGGTGAAACGAATAATGTAATCGGCATGTATATTTTTAAATCTCACGATGAGAAATTTTAGCTATTATCAAGTGCTTACATTTTTTTAAAAAAAGTCAATTGTTAATTACAATATTTTCTTCCTTTTAACTCCTTTTAAATAAGAACAATTAACATTCCATTTCAAATTTAATACATAAATATATGCAAATTTATATTTAAAATAGCATTGTATCTTTCGAAGTTACATCGTTCGAATTCCTGAAATTAAAATTATTGGGATTGTAGTATCACTAGAAACACAAATACCTGTAATCATATGTTAATTCTACATTGATTTCTTTTACTTTCTTTTGAAATCGGGGAACGTGTTTCTTTTTTGGAGGTCACCTGACTCATTAACGGTAATGATACATCCCACGCGGTTTTCTTAGCGTTAAGCAAGTCATTAACTTGAATCTCTTTGCAGAACCAGCAAGAGCATGGATGAGACTCTTGGGTATTTAGAGCTATCCATGACAAGGTCTCTTTCCAATCGGAGCCTAATGAAGATGATGATGAGAACAACCATGCTTTACAGTATCGTCCTTGTAGTATTCCGCAACATTGATAGGATACTTTTTTTAGTGTTTAGTAATAGGTTAGTTTAAATATCTTAATTTTGTTGTGCTATGATTAAATATAGTTGCTGTAATATTCTTATAGGAGCTAATAAGTTAATTATGTAACGCAAATGGGAAGGAAGATAGTAAGTTTTAAGTGATAGACTACATAGACATACTCATCGAATACTTCTTTAAAAAAATAATAGTGTTATCTAGTAATCTTTTTAGAAATGCTAGTGATATATATTTTTATGAAAACGTTCTATAAAATTGAAAAATGCTTAAAGTAAATATTTTACCATATATTCTATTTTTTATAAAAATGGAGTAAAGCTAATTCATACCATATTTTTGCGCCAACTAATTTATAATAAAACATACAACTATTGCTAATAATTATCAATTTAACTTCAAAACTTTATTTTACAGTTTCATGTAAAAAACACCTAACGATTTCTAAACATTAATATTCGCATTTATATTAAAAATCTTAAGTATGATCGTATGTAAATAAATTAAATTTATAATATACAGATTCTTAACTACGATAAAAGATGTTTAGTATAACTTACGATCTAATAAGTATTTAATATAAAATTTATACTATTAAATGCCTAGCATAATAAGGGCTTTTACTTTTTTGGGGCACTTCTCATGTAACTTTTAGTCTTTCCTCTGTATTATCTTTGATTAGCAAGAAGTATCGCATCAATTTATGTTGCGTCGTTAAATGCGCATGAACGGTACAATTTAGAAAAGTCATATTCGATTCCATGTGTGTTTGCCTCTTAATAAAAATATATTTTTAATAAGTTTAGCAATTATTGGTTATAACATGAATCTCTATTAATTTTCTTTTTAATTACGTACCTAACAAGCTAAATTTTCCAGAAATTTTTTTAAAAATAATACATTATCAAGTTTAATGTATTTTTATTTTATTTTAATTCATTTGCTTATTAATTTATTTTTCTTCCAACTATAATATTTTCCTTTTTCTTCTACATACAGTCACAAGGATACATTGCAGGCTAATTAATTACAAATATCTTTTTTAATTTATAATTGCCTTGTTCTGAATGATTCTGACGACGCAACATCAATTTATGTTGTGTCGTTAAATGCGCATGGACGGTACAATTTAAAGTCATATTCGATTCCATGTGTGTTTGCCTCTTAATAAAAATATGTTTTTAATAAGTTTAGCAATTATTATTTATAACATGAATCTCCTATTAATTTTCTTTTTAATTACACACCTAACAGGCTAAATTTTCCAGAAAATTTTTAAAAATAATACATTATCAAGTTTAATGTATTTTATTTTATTTCACTGCATTTGCTTATTTATTTCTTTTTTCTTCCAACTATAATATTTTCCTTTTTCTTCTACATACAGTCCCAAGGGAGACATTACAGGCTATAATTAATTACAAATATCTTTTAATTTATAATTGCCTTGTTCTGAATGATTGATTATTGTATTCTTTTCCTTCTTCCAAAAATTTTCCTATGAATACTATAGATTTTCCTGATTACAGACCTATTATTGTAATTGATTTCATCCAATTAATGATTTTTACT
>BMAU01016193.1:0-175477 GCA_019973935.1 Trichonephila clavipes
TCTTATTTAAGCTATTTATCTTTGTTTTTCTTTTTTTAGTTTATGTTAAAATAATAAAAACAAATCCAAAATTTTCCTTTTTTGTGCTTTTTTTCAAATATTTTACCTTTATTTTGTAGGCAAGCCTTACGTAATAGAAAAAAAACCATGTCATTTTTTAAATCAGCGCAAATAACTAAATAAAGATCAGTTAATAAAATCAAATCAATTTTAAACAAAAGTTTTCTTTTTTTTTGCATACCTGTGTTATCAAGATAAGTATTAAATTTTGTACAACATTTCCGTGGGAGGCAGTTATAATTACTAAACTTGCTGTTAAATTAATATTGATAAATTAATTATCAAAATATTGGGCAGTACTGATTCATTTATAAGTATATTATGTCAGTCTAAACGTGTTACTAAATTTCAATTTTTTAGAATGTATTTTGTTTAATTTACTTTCACTGAACTAATACTTATTTGAAATATTTTATTTTCGACTGTTCAATATGCTCCCCTCCACACATTTAGATATCACGCCCCTTCTGGGGGCGCACCCCACAGTTTGAGAAAAGCTGGTTTAAAGGAATATTGCTGCATTCTTCATAGAGTTATTGTGAAAGTTCTGGAAGAGATGTCGGTGGTGATATCAATTTCATACTGATCTCTGTTAAATAAATCACTTCTGCTCAATTATAATGAGGTTGGATTACTGCGCGGGCCGAGGTAGATGATTAACTTCCTCCTCGTGTTCATCAAACCATAGTTGGACAAGTTCTGCTGCATGGACAGATACATTATCATCTTGGAAAATTCCATTTCCTGCAGAAAAAAAGTCTACATCATAAGATGGGCTTGATCAGCTAAAAGTTCTCTACACTTCAAGATATGGATCCTTTCTTTAAGGGCTACGATTGGTACAGAACAAAACTACGACGCGTCTGCATATATCAATGGCAGATCTTCATGTCTGATAGTTGGAAGAAAACAATCACGATTATACGCTAAAGCAAGTGTCCTCAAAAAATAGACCCAGCTTGTTGTGTCGAAACATGTGAAAGACGATTCGTCAGACCATATTACTTTCTTCACTTATCAATTGACCAGTTTTCGTGAGTGTGACACTACAGCAGACGACGTTGGCATTAACATATGGGACAAGTGGCTTTGGAATAGCTGCTCTGCCGTAAATGTTCTGTTTATACAAGTATTAATTGACACAGGAGATTTTAGATGCTAATTGAGCTTTGCGGTCTCTTTCGATGCAGCTGTTCGATATTTAGTCTATGAAATCCACGTCAATACCAGTCGTTCTCTATCATTACGATTCCTTTTTCTCTTCCACTATTTTACATACCGTATCTCTAGAAACGCAGAAATGTTGATATGTTTCGGTAACACTTGCTCGTGCTAGAAGAGATCCTTTAGTTTGGCCTACTAGAAATTCGAATATGTTCGACATTTTATGCTTTTGAAAAAAATCGAAGGCTTACAGAAGTTCAATAAAGCTACCTCAAATTACCAGAATAAATGCACGTTTCTGTTTATATGTATATATTTATAAACTTAATAACTGTTATATTATATGTTAATACTTTCGAAGCGCATTTAAAAATGTCTTTATTTACAAATGCTTCGATTATACATTAGGTCACTAATTTGATATAGTAATTTTGACATTGTTAAAGACGTCTCTTGAATAGATATCGAAAACACGAATCTGTTTCCTTATTTTTTCACACTAATTTTAGCTACCACTCATTTGATGTTTTTTGGAGTGTTTTTAGAGGTCTTTTGCACAAAATAATCATTTTTTGAAAGCAAATTTAAACTCTATAAGTTTAATTGCGGTGTAGAGACATGCATACTGAAATCAAATTATAACCATACGTTATAAAAAAAGGAAAAACTAAGAATTTCTGGAAAAAATAATTTTAATGTTTACATTTTGCAAAGACTTAATTCTTCTGGAGTATTTCCAATGAAATTATGCTACAATTGGTTAATGATTTATCTTTTAATTGATATCAACAAAATATCAAGTACGTTAACATAAAGGAAATAAAAAAAATATTTTTATTCCTAAAATATTTAATTCTGATGTTTTTTAATCTCCATTGTTTTTTATATTAAACAAACCATATTGTAATTTTTTTCTCTGTAAATTACAATATCAATTTGAAAAGTTTCAGTGTTTACCATTATAATTAGTAAGTAGTAATAATTATGAATACATATATATATGCATATATATATATATATATATATTAAAATCTACGTTAAGTTTTTATCAATATTTCTTCTTAACATAGCTTCTGAAATTTTTAAAGATATGTAATTGTTCTTATTTTCGGTAGTTAATTTAATCAAGTACAATAATATTGTTTAAAACAGGTACAAAAAATACTGGTAAAAATAACGCAGAATTGATATGTATCAAATAATAAGTCTGGGAATAGAAATATAATGTTTATGTTCGTTAGTGTTCCCCACTATTAATATACTTTTTTCAGAAATTAAAGCTGAGTAAATTTATGTCAATTTGGACTTTGTAAAAGTTTATTTCTTCATTGAATTAATAGATGGCAGCACGTAATATCCCCTCCTACCAAAAAGTTAAAATGTGGTCATCGTTGTTTTCATGAATTTATTAAAGTTTTTAATTGTGACTAAGTATATTTTTTTGGAAAAAAGGCTGTGCTTTTGATTTCAGAATAAAAATAATAATATTATGCAATTTTATCGATTTGGAAACTAAACACAAAATATTCTCACTTTCATTTTGAAAATCCATTTTGTCTGATAATATTTAGAATAATTAATATAAGGATTCTGCAATTAACATCAACTTCTGTTAGAGATAAAAACACGCATTTACCTCAAAAAGTCTCATCATTTTTTTGATACGATTAATTAATAATTCCACTTTTAATAATTATTTTGAATTTCTGCTTTAAAAAAATAGCGAGAAAAATTGTTACATAAAAATTATTTTTTTCCTCCTTGATATTGTACTTTTCAGGTTTTACCTATAATATATTTGGTATTTTGCAGCTATAAATATAAATTAATTTGCTGAATAATTTCAATACTAAGCATTAACATGCATAATTATGTCAATTATGATTTTTTATCAATATTGTTTAAATAATTATTCTGTATAGTTACCATTATATATGTGAGTGAATGTTTATTTCTTTTGAAAACAAAATCCAAGAATGAAAATTAATCACTACTTTTCTTAAAAATAATATTCATGTTATTTTGTATGGGTATAAATTTATTTTATTATTTTTTTTAAAAGAGTTTATTGTAGATATGAAATGTTCAATTATAATAAAGTTATTTTTTTTTAAATGAAAATATACAAGATATAAACTTCTGCTCTTTAAGAAGTGTTGTGAAAATTCCGAGCGTGCATTCACGCCAGCTGGAAGAATTCTCTTGAGATACATAAAAAAAAAAAAAAATCTACAAGAACTAGGGGAGACTAGTAAGCAAAAAAATATAAAAAAAAATTATGTCCAGGATTCATGGAAGAGCATACATATTTTTCTCTCGTTTAGAAAGTATACATTTCAAAACAATCGGTACATTAAATTTCCACCATTATTACACATCAAACTTTCTCGATAAAATCTTATAAAACTTTGCTCTTTGAACAAAATTTATCTTCGTAGAATGATTGATTATGGGAATAAATATAAAAATGCAACTATATTTGATAAGCTGTACGATTCAAAATTACAGAAAAATATTTGCAACTTTTTTGTATACTTGATACGTTAAGGCGTAAAATATGGAAAAAAAACCCATTGCTTTCAAATTTTGATATGTTTAAATACATTTGAAAATGGCTAAGAATACATTATTTTTAAACGCTTTATTTTAAGAAGTACACGTTGTGGATTATTTTCGCTATGTGATCTTTTCCACAAGTGATATTTCAACACCCATAATCTTTTAGTTAGTTTTTGTCCTTCACTTTTACCGCTGTGGCTTAGAATTTCGATTTCAAGATAAACGATACAGTTTCATATGCGAAGCAATCTCTACACAGTTTTGTACATATTACTATAACACGCATGCGCATAGAATTTAGGAATCAGAAAATATAAACGTAACTGTAAAATTAACTAAATTGTGTTCAAAAATAATACTTTCTTAAAATTGCTATTTATTTATTGATTGTTTGATTGATATTAACGTCGCACTGTTCAGCTACACGAGGGCTTTTGGTGACGGACCACGTAATTTTGAACCATGGTCAAGTGACGTGGACGACACCTGAGCTGGCACCCCCTCTCCTAACTACCACACCACACCAACGGGAGGACGTTTCAGCTCTCGACAGATTTAACGTGCATCGCTGCCCTACACGGCGGGTCTTTAGTGGTACTGGGATCGAACTCGTGACAAAGCAAGCCACGGTCCGATACCTATACCACTCGGCTACCGCGGCCACTGCTATTTATTGAAAAGAAGGAGTAAGATACACTGCAGGCTCAAGGAAATTGATCACTTACTACCTAGGGCTGCTAAACCCTTATTGTTACAAATTCAAGGCTTGCATCTATCGAAGGCCTTTATACAGCAGAATTGTCTTAAGCGAAGCAGCGATACCCTCGAAAACAATCACGTGACAGAATCTAGAAACTTAAAAATGAAGTTGATTTTAGGAATCTTTTTTTTTTTTAAAAAAATTGATAGTGGTTTGGATTAACAAAAACTATCTGCTGTCACTTACACAGTTTTGCACCAGTATTGAGTGAGTGAGTGAGTGAAGATTAACGTCGCACTGTTCAGCTACACGAGGGCTTTTGGCGACGGACCACGTAATTTTGAACCATGGTCAAGTGACGTGGACGACACCTGAGCTGGCACCCCCCTCTCCTAACTACCACACCACACCAACGGGAGGACGTTTCAGCTCTCGACAGATTTAGCGTGCATCGCTGCCCTACACGGCGGGTCTTTAGTGGTAGCACCAGTATTGAAAAAGGGTATCATAGTAAAATAGTATAATAATAAAAAACGAGTGTATCGATATTTTTGAATCTTAAAAATGTTAAATCTTTTTATTGCTATAAATCTGTTTTGGGAAAAATTGCAGATTTAAACATAAACATTATTTATGTACAACAAAGCCTTATGAACTTAACAAAAAACAAAAAAAGGACAAGTTTTTTTTTTGAAAAAAAATATTTCATTAGAATGAATCAGGATCAAAGCAACGACTATGATTTTTAGAATAACGTAAGGAAAAAATCGAGAGCTATGTCGCATTAAATCGAATGATCATGTCTTATTAAAAAAAAATAAGGTCCTTTTTTTGCAGCCTTAGGTACAAAGAAATCGAAGAAATATATAAAAAAAGAAGCAATGCATTTGAAGTGCGGAAAAGGAATTTTTTCTGAGCACTTAGCAAATATTTTCAATTTCTTTGATTGAATTATCATGAAAACTTTATATTTTTATTACGAAAGCAAATAACCCCTTCTTTTCTATCCATTTTTTTTAGTCTTTAATTGGATAGATTTGATGTTCCCAGTCATATGACATTACGTTAATTACGAAAAGAACGTTAAAATTAAGGATGTTATTTTTCAGATACTATAGTTATGGTTAAAAAAATACATTTTGACTTTTTATTCGAAATTTTTGGTAAATATTACATTTCTTTTCCATTTATTAAATCGCGTATTTTTTCACTTCAATGTTCGTAAAGCATTTGCATTTCTTTTAATTTGAATATTTTGTATAGAACTCCAATTAAGAAAACGACAGTTCGTCAGATAATGATTTGCTCTACAAATTTACTGCTTTTTTAATGAAATTCGAATAAAAAAAATTTGTGTTATATCTTCAAAACCTTTATATTAAACATTCTTCTTGAATTTCTTCTGTCTGTAAAAACTTCTTCAATTATTATAAGGTTTTAAAAAAAGATATTCATAAAGAAGAATTTATATTTACTAAAAAAGAAAAATGACAATCATTTTTCGGAAGAATTTGGCATTTTTAATTACGTTTTTCTTGAGCTCAACGAAAGGTATTGGCAAAAGATCGATCAATTTTTTGTTACATTCAACGGACGAGAAAAACTTTTGATTTGGTTTTTCTCTTTTCAAACTTTAACACTACAGCAACGAAAGAAAATTTTATTTGATGCGTTTTCACTACTTTTTTTCTGTTAAATCGAAAATTTAATGCAAGATTTGGCTGAATTAAGACATTTCAAGTAGCTTGAACGAATGGGCTCTTTTCAGTTTTTGTTGGAAAATGAACGCGCAAAATGTACTTTATTACGGACGTGCTTCTTTTAAACTTCATTTATAGAGCAAAATAACAAAACAGTGCATTTTAAACTATTCTTAGAACTGTTTAATTTAATAATTAACTTATGATAGTGATTTTATAATAATTTATAGTGTTATTTACTTTTACACGCTTATCGATTGCAATATATACAAAATGTGTCATCATTCACACACATATTTATTTTAGAAATAATGACTTCCTAATATTGAACTTTAAATGTATGGAAATTTCTTCTATTTTTAGTGCTCCAATTTCTTTTAAAATTTTTTTGCAGAATTATAATTTGTAAGAAGCAGATTACATCTGAACATACTTTTAGGACGAGTTTGGGTTTTTTTTATGTGATTTCTATAAATAGTTCGGTATTAAGACAACATTTTAATCTTTGGACGGCTGAAAAATATCTGCTGAATCTTAAGTTTAATTTTGCGTTTTATTGCGTTTATTTTGCGTGTCTAAATAAATTATAGAGTTTCTTTTCTTTTGGCATAATTTTCTGCATATTACTGAAATATTAGATCGGTGTGAATAATGCAGATGAAATAAGTACAACAAAATAAGACAGCAAAGAATATGTTGAATATCTATATTTCAATTTGGAATGACTATGTTTATCTTTCAAGAATAACCAGTTAACAAATGAAATAAGCTATTTTTTACTGTTTTATTTGCATTTTTATACATTCATAGCGCGTTATAAATAACTAAACTTTTTATAGAAAATAGAGATAATATTAACATTTCAAAAACATTATTCGAGTTGTTTTACTACTTGCAATTTTTTTTTTGAATTATTAACAAGCATAACAAAATTATTTCTAAAACTATTGCCTTCTTAATTTAATTAACACACTTCCGATGTGTACATTCCGTATATCTAGCATAAATTACAGAATATTGAATATGTAGTTTACATCAATTCCTACATTTAGTACAAATTACTTAACATCCACTAGTTTTTGAAATGTCTAAATAAAAATATTTAAAACTACGTTTATACAAAGCTTTCTATAAGAATTTGTCATCTTTTAAATGCCTACTCCTATCATCAATGAAAAGAAAATAATGTTAGAGTTTTATATTTAATATTGAAGCACTTGTTAAATATTGACATTTTTAATTTTTAGTCAGCAATTTTCAAAATTTAGTCATGTATTTCCAAAAATAATATTTAATTTAATATTAATAAAATATATCAAGATCACAATTAAAATTATAGCTTACATGGATTATTTTAAAATTTTCTGAAGTATAAAAATATTGGGAATTTAATGTAAAACATGTGATTTAAAATGCTTCAATAAATATTTGTTGTTAATCATTAAATCTTTTTGTTTTTACCTAAAGTACTTCCAATATTTACATTCTTTAAATTTGAAGAGTTTGTGTGTGTGTGTGAATTATGAAGTAATTCCTGAAGTGCGTTTTAAATAAAAACATCATATCGGTCAGGAATATATACCTTAAGAATCTTATTTTTTTTTCAAAATTTATGTCAGACACATATTTTAACCACACAACGTTTTAAAATAAATGAAACAAGTATTAGAGGAAGTTACTCTCTCTCTCTCTCTCTCTGTTTTAGAATTTTTTAAAAAATTTTATTAAAGTGTGTCTAAACTTTATACTAATTTTAATAGAATATTTTTAACATGATGTTTCCTTATAAAAATTCATTAAATCATTTTTCCTGATTATTTGAAATCATTCTTAAATGCATTTAATATTTATTACGAGAATGCTTGACTTTAAGGAATTATTTCTCAGTATGTTCTGAAATATTTTCTGATGTTATAAACATGAAACCTGAGTATTCAAAATATCACTACTACTCCACAAGAAAAGTCCCTAATTGTCAATAAAAAGGGGACTAGAACCAATCATCCTCATCCCAGTTGTCGTCTCAAATGAAGATAGAGCCTAAAGCCCGGAGCCTTAATTGCAATACTATTCCATTCGAAGCAATTTGCTTTAGCGAAGCAGATTTCTGGCGAAAGGAGCTTTCTTCGCAATATAACAACTAACAAAGAATCTCGAGACTTCATTTCCAACACTTCATTAATTAAGGGGTCGTTTAATAAATTCTAATCATTTGGGGGGGAAAAGTTTGGAAGCTTTTGAAAGTCTCGACGGATGAATAAAGCAGTAAAATTTAGGGTGAAGATTGTATCCTGCTGATAGTTTTCAGTCTGGGACCACATTAGAATGGAATATAGGGTACCGGAGAATGAATATTTTTCCATTTCAAATGGATCGAAATAATGAGTTTCCGATTTAGTTAAAAAGAGGAATCAATACTCAGAATGATAACACCATCGAAGAGTATTTCATTTTAAAATAATTTATCTCCCGTTTGGATTAAATTAAATTTTTTTTGCGAGCCTAATTGAGTTAGCATTGCCCGCAAGTGGGAATTTATGACGTTACATCATTTTTAATTACTTGAAATAAATTCTCGATTACATTTATTTTCTCTTTTGAATTAGGAATATTCTTCAGAAATAAAGAGGGGAGCCTACGTAGCTATATTAAAAGTTATTTGGGGCTGCATCCTTTCTATTTATAGCAATTTTTAAAATATTTTCTTGAGAGTTTTAATAAAATTTCTAAAGGGACAGTATTGATTGCATTTATTATATGCTTTAAAGAGGATGCAGTTTTGTTCAATTAAAATATATTGTTTCAAAATAATTAATATATTAAGACATCTTCAAAATCACGGAAATTGTCTCAATAGCTGGAATGCTAAGTGAAAAACTTAAAAAAATAAAGCTCTCGAAACCATGCATTGCTCTCAATAACTTGATTTTGAAGTTACTTTAAACAAACATTTTAATTTAAATTATTTGGTCGTTGTATTACGAAAAACATTTTTATTTTCAACAGAATCATTTTTTTCCACGTTGCTTTTGTGTGTAGAAGATTATTCAAATGCTTTCAAAACTTTATTTCCATTTTCTTCACTTGTAATTATGTAATATTGATGATTAAAATTTTAACTTTCAAAAAAAAATCTAGTTTTGTAAAAAGTATCTGAGTAAGTATGTATTAACATGCAATGCAGCATTTTTATGGACTGATTAAACTTCGAAAAGCTAACGAATTGCAGAAAAAAAAGACTAAGAGGAAAACGAGCGGGAAACCACATATATATCTGCATGAGAAACGCCTTGACCATGATTAAACTCCAAGGTCCTAGCAATGAAACTTACTGCATACATTTTTAGTTAGTTTAAGAGAAATGAGTGATTTATTGTTTTTATTTTTGTAGAAAATAATGAATGTGGAAGATTTGTAAAGCATGATTTAAATGCGTACGATCTCTATTCGCATGTAGAAGTTTCGAAGGAAAAGGGCCTTAGAAACAGACTTGCCGAAGAGGGTATTAGTGCTAATGGAGGGGAGAGGGATTAAACGGTATTAAATAGAAAGAACTATCTTCATTTTTGTCTCGTATAAAACCAATAGAATTTATATAGCATCACATTAAAAAAAAGAGACCGATATACTCAAAAACAGGTTCAAAAACAAAATTATGTTTACTTTAGCAATTTGTTAGATCTGCTTTTCTGAGATGAAAATGGTATAAGTGACCCAAATTTGCTCGAAATAAGCTATATTTTACTTAAATTATTGAAATAAAGTAGTCTAGCTGCCAGTTTTGGTTGTTTTATTGGTTTATTTAATAATTTGACTTGTGTCTCTCTAAATATGTTTGGTATATTTTGAAAAAGCATCAACTGCACATTAGAACTATAATTTTTTTCTTTATTTTTAAATAAATTAAAATTCCCTTGAACCAAATTTTTAAAAAAACTCTGGAAAGGAGTATAAACTTTATGGAAAGTGTTACTTCTTTGGTTATTTATATCACAACGCGCATTTAAATACATACTTAATTAGAAAGCAATTTTAATAGCTTATTAATGTATAAGTAATGTCGAATAAATATTATGCACGAAGCTTGTAATAAAGACTATTCTGCCAAATTTTATGAGATTTAATGGAAACTTTAGATTCCATAGCTTCTATAGGTCATTATTCCATTAATTTCGGAATGTTCTATTTTGTAAAAATATAGAGAAATAGAGTTATAGGCAAAAAAAAAAAAAAAAATGCATGTAGTGAGAAAATTTTATTTAAAATCAATTATAACTATTATCTAGGATGTGCACTTTGTTTTGGAAGTAATACAGTCAAAATAACGCAGAAAATACTGCTAGTTTTCTGTAAGTATAATGAAGGGGTTTTAATTTTTTTTCTCTTTTTGATTTTGAGAAAAATGAACAAATAAATAACTGTTAATTAATTGACAATTAAGTAAACTGACTGTAAGAGCACTTATAAATTGCAATGGCATACAACAAAAATGCAAATGCAAGTTTTAATAACTGTACAATATTAAAGCATTATAATAAAAAGGATAATTTTCTTTTTTTTCTCAATATTTTATCAATATTCTCGATATTTTTTCCTTTAAAAAATTCTTGTAATAATTATATAATGCGTGTATCATAAAATAATAAATGCTTTGTATGAAGGATTCCAGGTTTAAAAAATATTTCTCGGAAGACTTTCTGCTTATGTTGATACTGATAAAGTTATTGCGCACATACTTATTTCATATTACACCAGTTCTAAAACTTCATTTAAGGTGGGTTTGAAATGTCTATGTGGTTTTGGATTCCTGTTTTTCTTGATTTTGCGAAGAGTATTAAAACAATTTTCAATTTTGTGCGTTTTTGTTTCTTATTGCAATTTCTGGTTTTTATTTTTCCCATTTGTGTAACTTCCTTAAGCCTTATGTGAGGAACGTGATGAAGCCTATGAGGAACATTATGAGTACTTCTTTCTACTTTTATGTAAAAAAATGCATAAAAGAAGAAATGAATTTTATCACATTCTTTTTGTAGAATAATTAATTACATTAGATAGTAAATACATCAATTTACGACATAGCTTAAATAAATTATGAAAATTAGGAACTCATTAAAACACATATAATATGAATAAAACAATTGTATTTGATTCATATGAATAGCAGTTTAAGCAACTTCAATTGAATAATAATTGCTAAGAGTTGCTTAACAATTAATTATTTCATTTGTGTGTTCTAGCTCGAACAAAACATTTCTTAAGGTATCCAACTAATTGCGACAGCTTGTTTTTTTTTAAAAAAAAAGATACAGGGAGATTTTTATGTGGTTTTTAGATTTATTTAGTACATTTTAAGAAAACAAATCTGAAATGAAGAAGGAAAAATAAATAATTACTACTAAAATGGGAAAAAATAAGTAATAAATGACAACATATTACATAAACGAGGCCCTCTATGTACAAATTGTAAATGAGTAAATTCTGAATTTTCAATTTTGATGCATAACTTTGACATTCCGTTTTGAAATGACCTTTAGTAGAAGAGATATTTTAATTTTTACAAAAACTAGAGCTCTTTATTTTAATTATTGTATGAAATTGCTTCAAAGACAGTGATTATATTCACATAAAGAACTATAAATTTTGTAATAAAACAGTGATTAATAAATCTGAAGGTTAAAACACTTCTGCTGTTTTACAGAACCTACAAACAACATTTTAGTAAATTATTTGAAAAGCCTTTTTGAGTAATCGCTGTCCCCGTTTGAGTGTTTTGGAAAAAAAAGTGCATTTCGAGTAAAGCGAAATGGTATTTAACCATTTTAAAGTTTGATATCTTATATAAACCTATGGCATATGCTTTTACTAAAACACTTGTAGTTTTTGTTCTAGAGCTGTGATTCCTAAAGTGATCTATATAGACCCCCAGGGATCTATGACGACCTGCAAGGGGTCCACGTTAACAAAAAGATAATTTGGGGTCAATGATGTGCAAGTGGGGGTCTATGTGATATTGGCTCTCGTTAAACTAGATCGGGACTTCAATTTTAAAAGAAAATTAATTCAAGAGGAAACCAAGTATTGCTTATTTAGCAGATTTATGTATTGAATGTAATGAGGTTAATTTGTCTTTAAAAGGTGTGACAGCATATTTTTTTAAAACAGGAACATTTTCAGTGTTTCTTTCCAGAGTTAAACTAAAGAAGTACACTACTGGAGGTCCCGAATTATCTCAAATTAATCCAGACAATCTGTCAGCATGTTTTAATCTACGTTCAACATTTAACTGCCTTTTATACAGATTTTGAAACCAGGTTTGAGAATGCTTTGACTATGGTAATACCACAGTAGGCAATGAATTTATATGATCATATCGAAAAAAAATGTCACATGACAACAGGAACTGATCATGCTATGCACCAATGAAGACTTTAAAGTTTAGAAACGGATGCCAGCAATTATGGTTTTAAAAAGGCAAACCTGTTATTTGTCCCGAATTATGGAATATCGTGAAGAAGTTTTTAATTATTTTTCCTAGTATGAACGAGTTTCAGTGCAGTTGCCAATCTCCAAAACAAGAAAAGAAAATGGCCACTACTAACAGAGCAGATTTAAGGTTAAACCTGACAAGATTGATACTAGATATTAAAAATTTGTTATTGTAGCACCTGATTCATCTCTCCCATTAAAATCAATTATATGTTGTTTGGTTATTTTATTTTCAACAGTTATTTTATATATTAATTAACTTTTAATTTAATTAATTAACATATGTTTTTTAAACTTTTAACTCAATAATTCATTAGTTATAAATTTAATTATTTTAAAGTAGTAGTACTAGCTGTCAAAAAATTTAAGTTGATAAATTTGCAAAAATTCATTATAAATTAAGCAGGGGTCTACCCCAGACCGAAAAACATGGTAAGGGGTCTATGAGATAAAAAAGTTTGGGAAGCTCTGCAGTGAATGAAAAATAAAACACTTGGTATGTTTATAAAGCTAATAAGATGACCTATAAAATCACATTATAAAAAATTGTCAATTTTTTATAAAAAAAATCATGATTTTAGGTTAGTCAGATACCTTAAATAATTTAAAACTGGTAGTTCTTTTCATTGTTTCTTTAATCAAGAAATATTTAATTTCGTCAATATTTTTCCCATCAAATTTAAAATTATACATTTCTGAAATCAGCGTTGTAGCATCGCATTATGATGTATAGTATTTGTTTCAGCCTAAGCCGCTCTTTTTTCAAATGTTAATGCTACTGAAAATCAGGTGCGACTTAGAATCGAAGTTGGACAAATTCGTTGGGTGGTGGAAATTGAGCATGATACTCTGACGGTTAGAGAAGCTACAGGTTTCGAAGTTTTTAACTCTCTCAAAATAAATTAATTATTCACTTCTTACTAGTTCTCACTAATTTTTTTTCTTTTTAAAATTTCTTAAGTATTGGATATTTCTAAGTCATTTCACAGTATTTTTTCCCCGCAAAAACATATTGGAAATTCGGGGTGCTGCTTAGAATGAATGGCGGCTTGGATTCGAATAAATAAGATTTATGAGAAATAAACACAATATACAATGGTTTTAATTTTTCAACTATATTTTTTTCAGATTTATCACTCAACAGAAATCTAATTATTTTTTCAAGTGGTCATATATATCCTCTTCTCTTCCTCAACATATTAGGCGGAAAGGAATATTTTTTTTTATAAACCACATTAAAGCAAAAGAAAAAAAATGTTTATATGCGTAGTTTTTTTTTTTGCATTAGCTTGAGCAATATTTATTTATATATTAATATTTCACTAAAAGATATGTTTCATATTTCAAGTCAAGCTATTTGTATTATAAGTCTTAATTTTTTTTCCCGAGAGGTACAAAAAAATAATGACGAGTTCTTCAGAAATGAATTATTTGTAAAGAAATACGTAATTAAAACATTTTCCTGGCTATATATTATCACTTATACAAATATTCCATTTTATGATTTGGCAAAATTAGTGACTAGTTTTCTGCTTACACTCGCATCGTTTTAAATAATTGATTACGACACTTAATGTTAAATTCAATTGCATGCCATTTCATTGAGGAATTTATGACATCCGTAAAGAGGCTTCCTTACAATTATGATAAATGGTGTTTAAACATTTTCCCGAAATATCTTCAATCAATATGAGCATAGTTGGGAATTCGTGACGTGTGTTTGGTAATTTGAAAATTTCTAGATAATATTAAAGTAATATTTCTCATTCAAAATGGATGGATACGTTGAAATTCTATTACAATTTTGCAAGAACGTGTCAATTTGAGTCATTGGAAGAAGAAACAATTAAAATTAAAGGGGGATACACCCAATGAAAAATTAGCAACCTAATGCCACAAGTATATTAGTCGAAAATAAAGTTTGAACTAAAATCCTTAGTAAAGTTTGAAACAAATGCCATTTAAATACCATTAAAAGATTAACACTTTTATTCTGCAATTCAAAATTAAATTTTCCTTTTATTGACTCTGCGTAGAATTAATGGCCATATTTTACTAAAATATATCATACACATAGAATATATGGATGAAAAAATACTATTTGTGACGTCATAGGGAAGTAAAGGAAAGATTACAAGACTGAACAAGAAATGAGTCAATAGGGAGTGTTGTCCCCTGTTACAATTATATGGCTTTCGCAACGTGAAATCATGCTGGAAATGGGACAGTTTATGAGTCTCTGTGGCTGTCAGTCTCAAAGCTCCTGAAACACTTTTTCCACGTTCAGGATAGTTCTGGAAGAGAGATAGCGAATTGCAATAAATACCTCAATACTGTAGGGTAAATATATCTAGATCTATCTGGTCAATTCATCCAAAATGACCTGAGAATTTCAAACTCCCCAACAAATCTATAGAGCTGATTTGTCCTGTGGGAAAAGGTGATTATTCAAGGACTGCAAAAAAGCAATTTCAAGCCAGTTCTCTCTGGATAGTTCTTATTATTAACATATTTACATGATTTACACATGCAATAAAATATTATTAACAAGATCACATACGAAAATTATTATTCACAAAGACAAAGTATGGATACATAAATTATATAAATTAAGTATACACTGAAAACCACATATGAGAAAGGTAAGAATAACAATTATGTTTCATTTTAATCAAATTAACCACTATAAATTCGTAAGTTATGCAAAAAATATTACTAATCATTACGATAACGTTAGTTTTAATGACTGTAAAATACAGCAAATGTGTACACACACACATCGGAATAAAATTTTTATTTATAAATTGGATGACTAATATGTTAAGCAAAGTCAATAAAGAAACCGAAAGAAAAGAAATAGGAACATAATATATAAGCTAAATATATGACATAGAGAATCTGAAAGAAAGACTCATAAACTTAAAAATGATCTCTGGGCAATTTAACCTTTGAAAATTGTTATTTTCTAGAAATTCGTCGATCCAATGCATCCTTGTAAATCTAACATAAGTTTCTAACATTCCATTCAGATCTTTCATAGCAACCACAGAGCACTTAAATTTGAGTCCAATTGAACGTCTGCGAAGATCATTGAACCTTTGCTGCCTACATATATATTTTTAAAATATTAAAAGGTATGTAGCAATTTTTGGATTTATTCAAATTAAGTTTCCGTTTCTTGTCTGAATTAGAAATGATTAATGCTTATAAAGATATCGGTATGATTTCTGCCTCCCTGCATCATTCTAACATGCGCCATGTGTCTTCTACAGGCAGAAATAAGAAAATGGGAAACAGCGGGCTTTCCTACCAACATGTTAACTCCAAGGAACGAAAAGCCTTTGAACTCGAATGGAATTATCGAGAGAGCATAAAATGCTTTTATTGTTCTGTTACTATACAAGACAAACATCAATCTTCATGGATAGCTATTGCTTTTGGACCTACTTTCACAAGCCATTCCTCTATGGATTCAGTTGTATTAAAATGCTTTCATAAGTTACATTAAACGTTGGATTTTAAACAGTTGTTCCTGAAAACTGTTCTGTCCTAATGATTCTTCACTTAAATCTCTCAATACTTTGTATAACCTCATTCCACTTACCAAATGTAAAAGCTTTTACATTTTAACAGCTTTCTTTCCTTTCCACTGCATGTCGTAAGAAAAAAAAAGAGCTGCGAAATTCACGCAGGTGTGCAAATAAATCAAAAACGAAAATTTTCACGAATTTCTTACAAAGCATTTTCCACTAAATGCAGAGTGCACAAGCCCGTTTATGCAAATGTAATTAATTGTCATTGCAAAATTATAACTTTATTCAGGAACATTATTTGTGCCTTTCGTTCAGCAACTTTGAACTCTAGAAAAACTAAAATTTAGCAAATACCTATATTGTCCAAAAGCAGTCAAATTGACTGCTTTGTGAAAGAATAACTAATGTGGAAAGAAATTTGTTCAAAATTATTTTTAATATTTTTTATATTATTTACAGTTATATAACAAGTTATTTGTAAATATTAACATTAAAAGAAATTTACTTCACTCGGAAAACAAATATACTCTAAAAAAGACCAATAAATTGTGTCATCATATAAGTAATTGTTTTTCTAATTGAACCTAAAAAGTTGTCAAAATGGCTTCCTTGGGCAATCTAGTGTTAAGAAACAACGAACAGCAAGCCCATTTTAGGCTTGGTATATCTTTCATAAAAATTTTAAAAATTTATAAATCAATTAAATTGTTAAACAATTTTAGACATAAGAACAAAACTGTCATAAAAAACATTTAACTTGAAATATATTTATGGTATCTTAAATTCTTTGCCCATCGAGTAATACTTTATTATAAAAGTTTTATTATTTCCCTACCTTCTGGTGGATCCTAAATTTTCAAATGGTGCAATGATTTTTAGCATACTTCATTAAATTCAATATTGAAAATTCATTCAGAAAGAAATATTTGTGTTATGTCTGAAAAAAAAAAAAGAAATGCTTTTTCGTCAAAGTTTTCTCCTAAAGATAAATGATACGAAATAAACTGTAGCGGTATTTCATGCTTTATTGCCAATACTCCAATTTTTAATGATTTCAGATTTTATTATCGATTTTTCAAGCAAAAGAGGGAAAGAACTTTGATATTTTTTTCAGAAGTTTAATGATTTTTAAAAATATTTTTATTGCTAGTGCAGAAGATGGAGAGAAAAAAATGCGAAAAATATATATTGCTCAAAATACAATACATAAATATGCGTTAAATTTAAAATTACCATTTTTGTGCCTTGCCTTAGGTTTCATTAGATCCGTAAGCTGCATTCTGAAATACAAGGTTTGACTATTAAATAACGAGACTGATTCTGTTCAAGATTTTATTTTGATTTCATATATGCTTATCTATTATCACTTTTAATATGCACATAATACAACACTCCATGGAATTCTTCCATTGTTCGAAACAGTGCTCTTTTTCATTTCTTTCCCACCCTCAATGGACTCCTATCGGGATCCTTTTAATGCAGATTTCATCTTTGGAAATTGACAGAAGTCCCTTGGCGCAAGACCCGGAAAATAAAACGAATGCTGTATTTGGCTGGAAATCTCTGAAATGGAAGGAGCTGGTGCATTGTCTTGGTGAAGAATCCATGATGTGTCCTTTCACAATTCGGGGGTTTCTTCCCCTTATTCTTTCATGGAATTCAGTAAGAACGTGAAGATAGTAATTTTGATTAATAGTTGGACCTTCATGAACCTAGTGAAAGTACACAATCCGATGAATCTTGAAAGATAAAAATCATCATTGCTTTAAATTTTGATTTGCTCATTCGAGCTTTTTGGCGCTCTGTAAAGATAAGCTCTCCAAGTGCCTGGATTGGTGCTTTGTTTCAGGTTCATAAGGAAAAAAAACATATTTTTCGCACGTTATTATCCTTTTGCAGTAAGTTTGGATCATTTTCAATGTCATTCAAAGTGTCAGTGCAAATATTTTTGCAAGCTTCATGTTGTTCCAAGGTGAGAATTTTGGGCATCATTTTGGCACATGCTGTTTGCACGGCAATATTATTATGTAAAATTTGCTTTACAGATTTTGTCAGTTTCTACAGTTTCAGGAATCATATAAATACTTAACCATCAGACGGGGCAGATCAAAACAGATTACTGATTTTTCCGTGTCATCCATTTTTGATGTGTAAGGGTGATATGGGCATGTAATACCCACAATGCCCTCTCGGCTATTTGAAAATGCATGTACAAAACGTGTACACGCAATAAATATATGTCATATAAACTTCTTTTAATGACTTTTGAGTTTCAGAAGCGGGTTTTCTTATCTTCAAACGAAATTTCACATCAATTCGTTGGCATATTGGTACATATCATTTATCAGACGAAGCAACAGCAAAAATAAACAAATAAATAAATAAAAAATAAAAAAACACCCTAATGTGAATGAAGACTACGGCAATACAATTTTTCTTACAGAAACGGGAAGAAAAGGCTTCGTGCTAAATAAAAGTCACCATTGGTGTTTGGCGTATGCTTACTTCTTCCGTAGCAGCGTCTGTCTTGTTTTTTAATAGCCACTCCTTGTACAGTCATAAATTTAAAAATAATTTATCAGTTCAAAACAAATTTGTTATAGCATTACTGATTTAGTTAAACTTTATTCGGCGTCAATATTTATATTTTGTATAATTAAAATAACTGATATGTACTGAAAGAATTTCATGTAAAAATCAATTTCGTATAAGCATTATTAATTTTACATTTACTCTGATTTCAAAATAATTTTGCTTACGTATTTTGAAAAGAAAATTTAACTCTTGCTTAAAATATCGAATTTCACTTTTGAGAAACCTTGTAATAAAAAACAAACCACCAAAATTGTTTTTAAAAAAGTGAAATAACAATGGATAAAGTATATTCCGGAATTTAAAATGAGAAAAGTTTTGTTTTTATCACTATTTATGATAAAGTCCTTATTTACTGAATTGGGTGAATCACAAGCTCACACAAAGGTCTTGAAGCTATGAACCCGGGAAATATACTAACTTACCGTTACATTTACAAGTATACTTATTTATTATGACACACACACACAGAAAGAGAGAGATAGAGAGAGAACAGGAAAGTTCGTACAAAAGAAATAGATTATAAAGGGACTCCACTCTTAAAATGGAATAAAAAATAAAATAAATCTTACACTGAATTGTGGAAACATAAACATTTTGCAATGATATCAAGTTTTACAACTTTAATCAAAGGGGACAGTATTTAGCTTATCGAGGTTCATTTTAGCTGTATATAACTGTACAACATAATTGTTGTTTGTCTTTGAAAAAAAATATTTTACTTTTTACAACTAGAAACGAGAAAAACCCAATTTAAATGACTTTATAAAATAACTATTTATACAAATCAAACTTCGGAAAAGTTATCTTTGAGAATTTCTTTGGAAAGATTGAGGACTTCACACACATGTAATGAATTTCAACTCATTTGTAATTATAATGAATTAATTCCCTTATGAGTAAGGATGGAATCATGTTATGAAAACAAAATAATTTCTGGAAAAAAGTACAATAACTTTCTAAATGCATTCATTTTTCTTTTGCTTGTCGAAAATTTAATCAAACACTTTTTTTTGTTTCTTTTAACAGCTTGCTTTTTTGATTCGAAAGAAATGTTCTTTTAATTATACCAGATAGATATGTCATGTACAGTTGTTTTCTTGAACACTTCATCTTCCGAACCCCCAAAAAAACTCGCTTATCCTGTCTTTGTGTTGAAAAAAAACAGTCTTTATAAAGTCGGAATATTATTTACCCTAAATGTCATTTTTTCAGTAAATTATTATATACTACTTTCTGATTTACATTCATAAGCTCATTTCATTTAAATGTAGTAAAAATAATTTTCCATTTTAAGTAAATTAATCATAAAAATTCCGGAAGGATGGTATTTTAAACTTTCCTTTAGCTATTCCAAAATTCCAATCTATAATAAGAAAATTTCAATCATTATTTATGTTTCTTCGCAATTAAAACAAGTAGTAAATTACTATGACTATAGATGTATAGTAAAACTTCAAAACATGCAATGTAGAGTTTAAAAGTGCATGTATTTCTTAACTTCGAACGTTTTTCAGTGAGATATGATTACAACGAAGCAAATGAGAGAATGTGTTAAGGTTTATTAATTTCGCAACATAAAGCAACGGGGAAGTTATCAGCTACGGACCTCATAATTTTGAACCATGGACAAGTGACTAGGATGACACTTGAGCTGGTAACTCTCTCTTTTAAAGTATTCGATTACGTTCGGAAACGTGATTTTAAAATAGCGCACTCATGGATAATTTTCTTGACATTTAGTATCACTTAGATTAGAATAAATGTATAAAATTATTTTAAGGACATTTAAAAAAAAATATTTAAATACAATATTTAGTGAAAAAGATAACTTAGAATGACCTTTTTTCAAAATCTTCTCGTTTTGTGAAAAAAGCTTCTATTATAATAATAGTTTGCTTCTATATAGTTCATATCTCTGTACAGAGGCTCAACTATGGGTTTTGAAAAATTCACATCATTTTCTGAGTTACAACCAATTTAAATAGTTATCGGGGTTTTTTTCTTAAAATTTCTCTCCTATGTTTTCGTAAAACATAGATAAACTCACACTTCTAAGTTATATACTTCAAAGTTCTAGTCGAGCCTTTGTACAGAGGTCTGAGCTATATGCAGGCAAAATAATAATATAATAGAAGCATTTTTTGCAAAAGAAGAATGTTTTGAAAATGGGTCATTCTATATTCATTTTTTGTCAAAATATTGTACTTAAATATTTTCTTATTGTAATACTAATCTTAAAACAATTTTATATACATTTTTTAATCTAAGTGACACTAAATATCGTAAATATTATCCATTTATTCACTTTTGCAAAAACACGGCTCCGAACGTAGTCGGATACCTTAACTTCCATACTGTGTCAATGAGGGAGGGGGCCTCAATATATTTAACGTGCACCATCCCCTCCTACATAGCGTACCTGTTTACGGAGGAGGAGTGAGAGAAATAGTGTGAGAGATAGTAGGGGAGTGTTAGTTCGCTGCAAGTTAAAACGATTTTCCACATCACATCACATTCGTCTGCAGTGAATTCCCACTCACGTAGATCTAAAGGGAAATGAGATTGTGGACACTTTGGCGAAGGCTGGCGCTTGCGAGGTACAAGAGCCGTTAGCACCCCTCACCTTTTTGGAGATTTTCTCTAGACCAAAACACCAGAATAAGACCGCTCGTATTGTCCCCCCAGAGCACCATTGGTATCACTGTTCTCATTCTCGAGGCCCTTTGGCTCATGATTTTAAAAGATAAGACCAAACTCTTATAGATCGCTTTCCAAGTGACCATCGTGTGACGTTTTATGCGTCTTTACCTTAACAAGTCCTTTGGGATCTTTGGATCAGGATTAATGGCAACTCTTTTCCAACCAAATCCAAGAAATAAGATGTGAAGTAAAGATGCAAATAAACGGACTTTAGATATCGGATCTTAGAGTAAGCGCGATGGCAATGTAAAGGAATGTTAGACAATTGATGTGCGTTGCGGCAGTTGATGATTAGTACAGTTCGTGTTTAAAGTTTGAATAAGTTCTACGTGTGTGGATACATATATTGGTGCTCGACTAGAAGGTAGCCGTACAGCTGCATTCCATTGCAGATAAAGACAACAAGAGCTATTACAAGATATAATAAGGTAGGATTGATTACTTAATATTAGAATCGAGGTTTAGGCGGTTCGCGCTTATTTAGATTGTTCTGAATTGGATTAGGTCTTATTATATATATATATATATATATATATATATATATATATATATATATATATATATATATATATATATATTGTGTGTTGCGTATTGCGTCATCGTAGATTCTATCATATTAATTATTATAATTGAGTTTCTTAAACGTTTAAGTTGAATATCTTAATTAAGTCATATTAAGATAATGTTTGATTCTAGTTCTTTCGCTAATCCTACACCTCTAGCTCACGCTGATGCTTCGAGAGATGTACTTCCAAGGGGAGGAACATTACAATAGAACCCGACTATGTTTAATCTATATGACCCCGAGATTAGAAACGCGAGAGTGTTTAATGTTTGGCCAGAAGTGTACTTTTCTGGGTCGGGGAACGTCACTGAATTTTTGGAAGGTATTGACAATCAAATCAAATTACTTGAAATCTCCAGTGACTTATCGTGTGCTTATTTGAAAGGTCATCTCCTGGGTAGAGCCCTGGATTGGTACCAAATATGCGGATCGGAGTTAGTACAAAATACCGCCACGGATTTCTCACAGCTGAAAGCAGCATTGTCGAAAGCATTCCCTGCCATCCAAAATAGAAAAGATTTAGAAACACGTTTTTACGCGTCACAGCAATGACAGAACCAGGAGCCGACGGATTTTGTTTACGATTTGCTGAAATTGCAAAAGAAACTAGAACTGGGGATGTCTGAGAAAGCCCTTGTAGTTCATATTTTTGTTAGACTTGAGCCACAAGTCCAGGACTATGCTGAAGTGCGTAATCCACAAAACGTGATCCAATTATTGGAGGTCTTAGCTAAGTTTGAGGAAAGGTATTCATGCAAGGCAACACTGGGTTTGAGAAATAGTGATAATGTGGAAGGATGAGGTTGGAATGAGAGTAGGATGTCTAATTTTGGTAATAAACGAGGAAATTAGAAGAATTCTGAAGTGGTGCGTAGACCGCATAATGGTAGAAATGAATATAGGGGTAACTATCAGAATAGTCGTCAAGGAAATCAGTGGTTTGAGAGCAGGAATAGGTTTCAAAACGATGATCGCAGATTTAACGATAGGGGATATCAATTTAGAAATCGAGGTCAAAATAACGATTTTAGTAGAGGGGACCAAAGAAATAGGGGTTCAAGTGAAAATTTTAGTCGAGGTGGTAGAAAACAAATGGGATGATTAAATGTTTTGAAAGTGAGTGATGTTAAAGGTGATCAGACGCAGTCGATAAATGAGTCACCGATTAAACTTTCAGCAATTTGCATGTCTCCGGTAGAACCCCCATATGTTCCTATTTTATTAGACGAGACTGGAGCGGAGAAGTCATTTATATCGGAGGAGACATACCGAACATATTTTTTTTTATAAACAAGTAAAGAAATCGAGTACTCAGGTGATCATTGCACAGGGAACTAAATGTCGAAATATTGGAGTTGTGGAATTAAGTATTCGAATACGGGAGTTTGAAAAGCCTTGGTTGTTCCATGTGTTAGCAGATTTGAAATACCCATGTATTCTTGGGATAGACTTCATAGGTGGATCAAAGATCATTTTAGACTTTGATCGAAAATCTTTGGCGATTCCAGATTCGCAGATTAATAAGGTGGTTAAAACGGTTGAAATAGAAAAAGTAGAAATAGATCTTATCTAAGACAAAATTAGGAGAAAAACAGAAACGAGAATTACAAGATTTGTTTAAAAGTTTACAAGGAATACTTTCGGATAAACTAGGGCTTACGCATGCTTTATATCATGGGATGGACACGGGAGATCACCCACTGGTTGTTTCCAGGCCGTACAGGTATCATAGGGTTAAACAAGAGATTCTCGATCATCACGTTGACAAAATGTTGAATGTAGGAACTATAATTTCCATTCAATCCCCGCATACGTCATCAGTTGTGTTATGTAGAAAGAATAATGGGTTACCGCCGGATAATCCGGAAGGGTATAGATTTCCTGTTGATTATCGGAAACTGAATGCCATTACAAATTACCCTCGATATCCTTTACCCTTAAAAGATGATTTAAAAATAAACATATCCCATTCGGGGATAATGTCTGCCCTAGACCTTCGGTCGGGATATTTTCGGATGGCTGTAAACCCTAGTGATATAGTTAAAACCGAATTTGTCACGAAAAATGGTACATACGCCTTTCGCAGAATGCCATTTGGCTTGTCAGGGGAGGCTCCCGGTTTTCAGAAAGCAATATATATAATTCTCAAACCCGTGATAGGCAAGTTTGTGAATGTTTTTATGGACAATGTGATTGTATCATCTCCATCATTCACTCAAAGTGTTAAGCATTTGAAATAAGTTTTTCGATTATTACATGAGGCGGGGTTAACCTTGAATAAAGACAAGTGTAAATTTGGTTGTGAAGAGTTAAAATTTTTGGGTTTAATTATTAATAAGGAGGGAATTAAAACTGATGAAACAAAAGTTCAAGCTATAGTTGAAATGAAACCTCCACGTAACTCCAAAGAGGTATCGAAATTTTTAGTAATGTCCCAATGGTACGCAAAATTTATTAAAAATTATGCCGATATTTGCGAACCTCTTCATAATATTAAACGAAAATTAAAGAAATTTATTAAGTCAATTGAGGCACAGAAAGCATTCGACGCGGTCAAGGCGGCTATAATAAATGCGCCAGTTTTAAAATTCCCAGATTTCAAAAAACCTTTTGCAAGCTCAATAGGGGTATTAGCAGTTCTAAACCAAGATCAGACACAAGTAGTATTTGCTTCTCGTACGCTTAGTGCTGCGGAGAGGAATTACACGGTAACGGAGAGGGAATGTTTAGCTGTGGTTTGGGCTCTGAATAAATTCAGAACGTATTTTGGTTCTTTGCCGATTAAGGTTACTACGGATCATGCTGCGTTAACGCATTTAATGAATGGTAAAGATTTATCAAATAAAATGATCAGATGGGCATTAAACTTAGCAGAATTTAATATAGAATGGGAACATCGTCCTAGTACTCAAAATACAGTAGCAAACACTATTGAAAATATAATAGGATTAAGTTAATTGTGCAATAATCAGGGATTTGGTACTTTCGTCACGAGATCAGTTAATAGAAGAGCAAAGAACAGACCCAGAATTACGTCACATTTATAGATATCTGGAAAACCCAGAAGATAGCTCGGTTAATGCGACAATATGTGAGAAATGGTCGCGGGATTTCAGGTTAGTGGAAGGCTTGTTATTTTATGCGAAATATGCAACGTCATTAGGAGAAATGCGAGAATACATTCGCACACACACAAAAATCTTTAAGGAATGAAATAATGAGAGAATTTCACGACAAGCCATTAGCAGGTCATTTTGGACGTTTTAAAACTTATCATAAAATAAAGGATGTTTGTTATTTCCCGTATATGAGAAAATTTATTGATCAATATGTCTCTACATGCCATATGTGCCCAATTAATAATTATAAAAACGCGCTACCAGCTGGTCGGTTAATACCAATTGCATCAAGTTATCCAAATGAAATAGTTTCGTTAGATTTGTTAGGTCCGTATCCTTTGTTGAGAGTATGACGTAACCGATATGTATTAGTAATTACGGATCATTTCAGCAAGTGGGCGGAAATCATACCCCTTAAAAAAGCCTCTGCTCGAGTTATAGCAGATAATTTTTTTGATAATTATATATCGCGTTTTGGAGCTCCAATAAAATTAATTTGTGATAACGGTCCCCAATTTATCTCCGATATTTTTGAGAATATAAGTGAAAAATTAGGCATAAGGCATGTGAAGACTGTTGTATATAGACCCCTCAAGCAAATAGAACAGAACGCGTAAATCGCGATCTGGTGCAAATGATTGCAAATTATATCAATTGGCAACATGACTCATGGGACCAATTCTTACGAGAGTTTCCTTATGCTATTCGTACAGCTGTAAACGAAACAACGGGGAAAACGCCTGCAGAATTATTTTTAGATCAAAAGTTGAATACGACTTTTCAGAAATTAGTGCTGGTATCAGACGGAACGGAATTTGCAGTAGGAGATATTGAGAGATTGTTTGAGGAGGCTAGACGAAACACAAAAGCTAAGCATGAAAAATGGGAGAAATACTATAATAAATGAAGGCGTGATGTGCAAATTAAGGTGAATGATTGGGTTTTGGTAGCAACACATCCTTTAAGTTCGGCAACAAGAAAAGTAGTAGCTAAATTTAAACCGTAAGGAGGTCCGTATAGAGATACTAGATGTAAAGAATAACAACGTTGTGATATTGGAAGGCGGAAAAAAGGTTAATGATTAATGTAGATCAGGTTCGAATATATCGTCATAAGAAATGTGACGAGACAAAGAAAGGAACTGGTAGTTCGAAAAACGGTAGTTTGCGCGATGAATCAAGTGGTTTTGACAGAGTACAATTGAGATCAAATGAGTCGCGAGATGGTAAAAAGAAAGAGTCAGAAGTAAAACGTGAGTTGGCGGAAAAAAGGGTTAAGTTTTAGAAGTGATCAAGTTGAGAAACACACAAATAAGACCAATAGGCACGGACCACGTATCAGATCAATACCTAGTTCTTGGTCTGAGAAAGGTAGAATGATTAAAAAAGCAAAAATATAAGGTTAGGCTATAAAAGATCACATGAGTCTCTCTCTCTAGGTCAGAAGGACCAGAAAGGAAAGTTCAGAAAGTTTCAGAACATAGAGTGAATAAAAATAACTTTGTCGTCAAATGATACTAATAGTGTTTTGACAAAATATAAAAAAGAAATGTCGAACTGAAGAAACAGTAACGCCCATCACAAGTGGCTAAAACCTAAGACCAAGAAATGGAAAAAGAGAGGAGTCCCGACCGACCATAGAGAGGAAGACACAACAAGGAGGACCAATTCGATCCAGAAATGGCAGAGGAAGGAACGATAGTCCCTACATAGAAGAACGAAAAAGTTCAAGCAACAAGAATGCCAGACGAGGAAGTGATCAACAACGGCAAGACCAGGAAAGGAGAGGAGCGTGTACGAAAAAGTATTTGTCCCTGGAGAGCTTGGTGTGAAACGCCAAATACAAGTTTAAGAACCAGGTTGTATCGTTTCTTCTTATATTCTTTCAAACAAGTGGTCGGAAGAATTATTGCAATGAAGCAAGTCACGGTCAGATATTTAAAATTTAAGAAGCCAAGCAAAAGTGGTCACTAAAATGAGTGTGTTTTTCTAGAAAAGAAAAATAAACTTTTGTCTTGTAAATTTTTTGTATAATTATGGAGAAAACAATTGTAAAAATGCATTTGTTTACTTCTGTTATAACTTTGCTAAGATGTGGTAACTCCTTTGGTTGTTTGTTCTTATTGTTTATTGAAAAAAATTTGTAATTGTATAGTGTATATATATGTGTTGTTACATTGTTTCATATTAATGAACATCTGGTTTTGGGAAACGCGGCGTAGATAGCATTCTAACATAACATTTAACCAGTGCTACGCGATTTGAGGGGAAGTTTTTGAAAGAGCCAGATCAAATATATGTATAGAAATTAGTTGAAATTTAAAAGTGATATGTACTGTATAAAAATTGTAATATGTAATCATAATGTGTAAAACTTTGTTTGTTTTCAATTGACTTAAGAGATTTTTTGTTTCAGGGTGACAGACACTGAAGTCTATAGGAAATTAATGAATGGTTAATCTTTCCTTATACAAAGGACAAAGCAGATGAGAAACTGTAAAGAAGCAAATATTCTTCAACTTTAAGTAGTATTTAAGTAGAATTAAGTTAGTTAAGAGTCATGCGGACCTCGTTTTTTCTACCATTTAAGTCATATATGGTTTTTCTCCGGCCCGATAACCCAGATGGGCCACGTCTATTTATTTTGTACATGTGAGAATCTACCGTGATTAAAATAAGTAACTATGAATGTTGGTCTAGTTAATTGAATAAAATTTATTGATGCTGTTGAAAATTCAAATTCAGGAGAAATATTAAAAATTAAACAAGATGAATAGTTAAAATTAAAATTTAAGTGGATCATTAGAAATTAACGGTTAGAACGAATATTTAAAGTTAAAATTTAAAGCGTGAGATAAATTAGAAGTACAAGAATAAAATTTAGGCACGTAATTTCTTAAGGGCCATTAAGACCCTCGAATAAATCACGTTTTGTTTCTTGAAGGGAATTGTGGCGTCTTACGCGTCTTTTCTTTAACAAGTCCTTTGGGTTCTTTGGGTCAGGATTAATGGCAACTCTTTTCCAACCAAATCCAAGAAATAAGATGTGAAGTAATGATGCAAATAAACGGACTTTAGATATCGGATCTTAGAGTAAGCGCGATGGCAATGTAAAGGAATGTTAGACAATGGATGTGCGTTGTACCAGTTGCTGACTTTACAGTTCGCTTTTCAAGTTTGAATAAGTTCTACGTGTGTGGATGCATATATTGGTGCTCGACTAGAAGATAGCCGTACAGCTGCATCCCATTGCAGATAAAGACAAGAGCTATTACAAGACATAATAAGGTAGGATTGATTACTTAATATTAGAATCGATGATTAGGCGGTTCGCTTATTGAGATTGGTCTGAATTGGATTAGGTCTTATTATAAATATATATATATATATATATATATATATATATATATATATATATATATTGTGTGTTGCGTATTGTGTCATCGTAGATTCTCTCATATTAATTATTATAATTGAATTTTTTAAATGCTTAAGTTGAATATCTTAATAAAGTCATACTAAGATAATGTGTAATTCTAGTTCTTTCGCTAATCCTACACCTCTAGCTCACGCTGATGCTTCGAGAGATGTACTTACAAGGGGAGGAACATCACAATCTTAAAACAATGCAATTTTCCGAAAGATGCAAGAGCTTTGAAATGTGCACGAACTGTTCTTTAGATCTGGCCACGCCTGCTCTCGTCCTCGAATGCCTAGGGCTCACCAGGCAGGACTTAGCAGACGATCCCTTGCTGGTGTATTTTTTGAAAGTGTACGAAGTCATGGACTTGGTCTAGCACTGCTTACCAATGGGGGTGAGTAACAACAACGTAGCGCATCTTCAGGAGATTGACGCTAATTATGGTGCCAATCGCAGGTTTTCAACCATGGCTGTTTGGCTACAGCTGTCAAAGTAATTTATCGAAGTTTAATTAATCTATTTTTCACCACAGATAGTAGAAATTCTGATTTGACAAACTTCAAGCAAAATGATAGTTCTATAAATTAAAAAAATACTAAAAAAATAGCAGAACTCTTAATAGATATTTTTACAATCATCAAGTATTTTATATGAAAAACTTATATTTAAAAATATCTATTAAGTAACCATTGCAGGAAGTTGAAATTCTATTATGCAAAATTATACCTTATAACACCGTATAAGGAACTAACTTTTAAGTTTTAGCCTTTTTAAACGCAAATATTTAATTTGCAATACATCTTTCTATTTTTCAAGTAACTTATTCGAAAACGGACTGCCGTTTCATTGTAATCCAATGCCAAATGCAGCCTGCTGAGATTGTCAGGAAACGTTGACATAATTTTGTATTTTAAAGTTTAAAGGGGGGAAAATTGATAATTTACTTTTTAGTTGTTAAATTTACTTTTATTTCAAAAGAAACAAAATAAAATAGTAACATATATATATATATATATATATATATATATATATATATATATATATATAATCCAATATAAGAATTTTTTTAATATATAATCATATACATATACATACACATATATATAAAAATTATACACACATATACATATACATATAAACAAAAATATAAAAATAGTCATATAGTTATAAACCTAAGATAACTAAAAGTAGGAAGTAGGCACACAGTATAAAGACAAATTCCTGGCCTTAGGAACCAGGATTGCAGGTTTAAACAAGTTTTGCGGCGCCAACCTTCACCTGTAATTTGTCATACTATGTACCAAGAGAAAAGGAAAGAGTTCTATACGTAAAATTTAATTATTAAGTCATTAAACAAGAATATATGAACATAAACATAACCTACTAAAACGGATTTGTAACGAAGGCCGAGAGTGCATTATCGTGTTCCCGCCAAATAGGGAGAGCAGAACCGCATAAAGTTACTTGCGATACGATATAAGAAACGAGTAATTGCGATACGATATACGATAATAAGAAATATAAATATACTTTTAAAAAATCAAAAATAAAAATAAAAATCATAAAATTAGCAAAAATTATAATGAAACTCTGAAAAATATATATTAAAGATTTTTTTAATAATAATAATAATAATAATAATAATAATAATAATAAAAAAAAAAGCAAGTGGCGCCATCTATTTAATAATTGTAGGATAAATTAGATATTGTCTAAATTTAAAAAATTACAAAACATAGTAACAGTAAATAATTACATTAATACAAAATGTATCACAAAAAATCATTAGAAATATAGTTACAAAGAAAAATTAGCAGGGTATCCATGTTCAATACAGTGATTAAAAAATGTTTTAAGATTTAAAAAATATTAGCTTTATCGCTAACTAATACTTTATTGCGATAAATATAGTTAAAAATAATATTTCTATATATAGATATTGATAAATTAGAATTCCAGTAAGGCACTTTGATGATATTAAAATTAAAGGCATCTCTTTTATCATAAATATTAGTATGTAGTTTCAAATTCTTAATATACAGAGATACATCTAGGTAATTTGTTTTGATTGGATTTTTATTAATTTTAACTAAGTTCAAGTAGGACGGATAAAAATTAATAATAGGATTTAAATTATCATTTTTACCAAAAAATAATTAAATCATCAATATATCTAAAAATGTAGTAGTCATTATTAATAACATAACTATATTCATAAAAATGTAAATAAAGATTAGCCAAACTATTACTAGCTGGGCCCCCTTGTGGGAGTCCTTTAACTTGTTTATATAAAGAACCATTAAAACTGATATAATTTTCTTTTAAGACAAAATCTATGAGAGTTTTAAATTTGTTAAAATTAATATTAAGGTTATACATACTGTGGTTTTCTAAAATTACTTTAATAATATCATATAAATCAATGGAATTGAAAAGATCTTCAAAGTCATAACTATGAACTGAATAAATATTTTTATCATTAAAAAAAATCTATAATCTCTTTACTATTTTTAATTATAGCTTTATTACATTGCTGATTAATAAAGTTTTGTATTATATTATGAAGTAATTTGCCTGCAGTAGTAATATATGTTCTAAAACCATTTGTCACAGTTCTAAATTTAACCGGACTTTTATGGAATTTTGGAGTTAAAAAAAAAAAATATATGGATACTTAATTTTAGGAATACAATAACCTAATTTTTTATAAATAGCAATAATACGATTACTAATTTCATTATGTGACAAATCTAATTTTTTAAAAGAACCATTATTAAGAAAGTGATCATAAAGAATATTATAATAAAAATACCTACAAATCACAGCATAGTTACCAGGTACTTTATCAATGTAAACTATGATAAAATTCTTTTGTAAATTAAAAATTTTCTGTTTGATATCTTTAAAAGTAGTTTCATATTGAGAATGGTAGCTAAAATTCATAAGGTCTTTTAATATATTGTACTTATACTCTTTAAATGCCTCAATAGGTAGTCCAAATTTAATTGCAGATTTTGTAATAAAATTATCTATATCTTTACAAATTTGTTTTTTAACAGTATTGTTGTTATTAGAAACATTTAATCTAAAATTAGTGCCTTTACTCATTATATCTTTTAAAATATTATCATTGATTATATCTAAGTTACCAGTAACTACATGTTTATGATGACCATCAATAAAATCATTATAGTTTTTACATATACAATCTTCTATATTAATAGAGGGCGAACTATTGTTGTAATTAAAGATAAATCTGCCCATCGTTTTGTTATATTTAAAAGCTTTCTTTACAACAACATTTCTAACTGGAAAAAAGAGACAAATGTCTATTAAATACACTAGAAAAGTTAATTTTGTCAAAAGTTTTATTCATGAATAATAAAAGTACAGTACTCTGTAATGGGTTCATTAATTTTCTCAACATTAATATTGAATTTATTAACTAGATAGTTAGTAATGTCTTTAATAATGTGTACTGCATGACTAACCTGTAAGGAATCATTATTTAAGGATTCATATAACAATGCAATTTCATGTTTATTCAGACCAAACATGAAGTATTTGATTTTCTTGATATTAAAGCTTTTTCAAAATCATCAATAAGAACTCTAATATTGTCATTTAATGAATTTTTATCTCTGTTTTTCCTTTTAGTTCTATTACTTCTAGATTTTCTTTTAGAAGTATTGTTTAATTTATTGGCCTTATAAAAAAATTCTTTATTATTATTCTGTAACATTATTTGCAGAGTATTTTTAGCAAAATACAAAACATTAAGGCCATATGGATAGATTGTATTAAAACTCCTAATAAAGTGATTTTCCCACCATAATCTGTGCTTAGTAATTGGAGAAATTTTAATGATAGACAGTTCAACATTTTTGAAATCATGCATATAAAAGTGTCTAAGTTCAATTTTATTAGAATTATTGGAATTATTAAAGAATTTAACATCATGTCTATGCTGATTAATCCTTAAGTTAATAGTATTGAGGTCTGTCCTATATATTTATATTGACATACTTTACAATTTAAAATATAAATACAATTAAAGGTTTTACAAAGGTTAAATTTAGAATCACAATCATATTGATCCATATTTAACATAATACATGTCTTACATCTACTATCTCTACATTTATTGAATTTTAACTTAAGACTATTATAAGATTGAGAGTTATCAAAATTATAAGAAGATAAATTATCAGAAATTCCATGTATAGCAGGACTCTTAGTGTAACATTTATGAATATTATGAGAAATGTGATTATTAGAATCAAACAATTTTTGTTTATAATGATTATGATGGCCATTAATGAATTTTTTGTTCCAGAAAGTTCTAGTCTTGAATATTTTAATATTAGAATTATTATTACGAAGATGTAGTTCATTAACAGAACTCGGATCCTTTCCAAAATTGTTGTTATTGGAGAAAGAGGGGGAAGAGTTATGAAATTCCCTCATCCTAATATCAACAAGTCAAAATAGATATAATTCTGTAAAATACAGAAGTAGATACCCAATCAAAAGAGAGTGTATCAAAGCAAAACAGAACAAGTTAATTTATAAAAAAACAAACTTGAAAGTAAGCTCATAAAAGTCAATATAAAAAGAGATTTCTGTAAATAATCCAGAAATTGATACAAAGTCAAAGTGTGTGAAACAAGTTAATTTTTAAAAAAACAAACTTGAAAGTACTCTTTTAAGATTAAGCTCAAAAGACAGCCATCCACCACACAAAAATCAGCAAAGCAGAAACAAGTTAATTTTTAATCAAAACAAACTTGATGAAAAGCTCTTAAAAGTAAGAGAAAGCTATGCACAAAACTAAAACCACAGCTAAGAAAAGGCTCTAAAGACACAGCTAAGAAAAGGCTCTAAAGACAGCCATCAACCATACAAAAAAACAGAAGGATACAAATAGGTAATTTTATAACGATGCTGTACTTACCTAATCAGTACACCACCGAGCAAAGATCAGCTATAAACTAACCTAATTGCCAGTCGCTAATACAAATTGACCAAAATCATAAAGTAGATAATTGTTAAGGAGAAATGAGTGCATTGCTAAGTAGACATAACCATCAACACCTCAAAATACCAAAAATAATACCAAAATATGTATTACATGATAGAACATATTACATAAATAAAAACAATAATTTAAAAAAGTATATAAAAAATATATAAGTAAAAAATAAAGCTAAAAAAAAACTGAATACACTAAAAAAGAATAAGAATATAAAAGTAAAATTATTGCACTAAAGCCATAAAATACAATAATAATAAAGAGAAGTAAAACCATTCTTGAATATGAAATCAAAGAGTTAAAAAACATTGATAAATAGAAAAGAAAAAGAGTATATACAATAGCCAAAATTAGAATCTGTTAAGAAATCATAATAAGGCTATAAGCGTAATTGCTTACAATATGAAAAAAAAAACAGCAGTAATTTATAAATATATATATATATATATATATATATATATATATATATATATATATATATATATATATATATTTAAAAAATTAACCATTTTAGATCTCATGAAAAGTGTCATCTGAATTGGATATTTTGACAATGTGTTACTGTTATTTGCATAAAATAAGGATGTATTCAGAATGGGATACCAAAGCTATGAAGAAAAGTTATAATGATACTTTTTTTGAGCGACATTTTTTCTTTCAATATGGATCGAACGTCGATTTCATTTTAATGAAATTTTCTTTAAGAGTCACTTAAAATAAAATATGATCAACATTTATTATTATCCTATTTTTTAAAAGAAATATATTTTGGAAATGTAAATATATTTCTTTTTTTATTTGTGTATTTCCAAAGTAATATTTTAAATTAACAAATTAAATGCAAGTACAGTTTAATCGTTTTTTTATATTATCGTTTTATTTTTTAAAAGTTTTACCATTTTGAAGTTTTAAAACAGCAATGCAATTAACAAATTAAAACCTGTCAAATTTATCGAAGAACATTTTTGAGATTGGTAATTGCTTCTACAGAAAATAATTAAATCTGAAGCAAATGTAGGGAAGCTGCAAATACTTTCAAAATTTTACGTGCACAATGAAGACATGTTATTTCCCCTTCCATTATTGAATTAATGGAAGGGAGATTTGATCCGACTCTCTTCCGTTCCTTATGCAAGTACTTTATCGACCACGCCGAAGCGATCGTCATCGCGTATGTGGGTACTAGGTTATATAGATTTCACACCACATGCTTTATTTAAGTAGAATTAAAACTATATATTCGTAGATCAAAAGTATTTTCTATTAAAAAAAAATATTTAGTATTTACAGTTACTATCATTTTATACTTACAATTATTATAATTTATTATTAATATGAATTGAGATAATTTTATCATTATGCAAGCTTAATTTTGGATTGCGGACTAATTTGGCACATTAAATTAACCACATAAATGTTAACTTAATTCGGTGAACGCATGAAGATATCAGAAAACGAATAAAATTATACATTAAAAAAAAGCTTGGTTTAATTTCAAACTAACCTGCTGAACATTGGAATGTTTCGTCCAGTTTGAAAATTTAGGACATTTTTATTATTATTTATGTCATTAGACAAAAAAATCCCTAAGTATTGAATTTTAATATATTTCATATTTTAGCTCTTTTAACTTGGAAAAAAAATCCTTTTATGATATTTATATTTTTCTCTGAATAAAATAATATATTTCTAAACAAAAGATTATTAAATATTATTGAATTAGATTATTATTGAATTAAATTATTACTATTATTGAATTAGATTGTTATTATTACTGAAATAGATTATTATTATCGAATTAGATTATTATTATCGAATTAGATTATTATTATCGAATTAGATTATTATTATCGAATTAGATTATTAATATTAGCGAATTAGATTATTATTTAATTGAATGATTTAATTTGATATTCTGAAATTATAATTTGATATATAAATGCCTTTACAGTTCTAATAATATGAGAAAGCGAAGCTGTTGCAATTGCAGAAAAAATGAAATGGTTTAGTTTCTGTATTCAAAAATATTATGTGTCAGCATTTTTAACTGAATCGGATTGTAACGATTTGTAGCATTTTGGACACGAGATATTTTAGAATCATGTGGGTAAAAACAAATAACTGCTCTAGTATATAGATGTAGTACATTTTTAAAAAGTTGAATAATATAAATAATATAAAATAATATAAAATAGTTGAATAAATATAAAAAAACACGAGTTAAAACACGAAATAAATATAAAAAAACATCTTTTATAGCAAATACTCTTCTTTTGGACACATAAATGTTTCGTTCATTAGGAATCAAGCGAAGTTAGTATAAATATTATAATAAATGGGACGTGACTTTATTCATTAACAAAAGTTATCTATAGAATATCTCTCGGTTTTTCTGCAATTTCCTTATCTTCTTATTTGACAAAAAATTCTAAAGATGTTCAATTGTTTCGGCATAACCGAGCTGAATGGACTATCATGTTCCATACTATTTACTTTTTGCTTCATTCTTCCTAACATTACGAAATCGAATGCATTTATGCTCCAAATCCCACCACAAAAAATAACCTTAGCAACCACGAAACGAGGAAATAAATGACAGGAAGTCCAGATTTTTTTACGAAGGAGAATATTTATCCCGGATCTGTTGGCAAGAAAGAAAAAGTGAACGGAAAGAAAGAAAATATATATATTGCTTTATGCAGAGCGAGAATTACTTTTCTGAGCGAAACTAATAAATAAGGGTAGTTTCGTTTGTGTGGAAATCTACAGGAGGTTCGAAAATAATGAAATACATTATTCGATTATATATATATGTGTTGCATTATATTCTTTGGATACATTTTTGAAGTTTATCATTCTCTGCCCATCTATCACCAGAATCTACCTTAGAGAATTGATGGATACCATTGATAATAAAGTAGGGATCTGTATATAACAGCATATAGCAGTGCTTCTCAAACTTTCAATACTGGCGCCCCCCTTTTCAATCACAATTTTTTTCGCGCCCCCCTTATACATTAATAATGTACTGAATGCAATAATAATGCACTTTGACGCTAAAGCTACAATCTTTATTATAAACCGTACAAATTCATGACATAAGTATTAAATTTTGTATATGTTACTTTTAAGGAAAAAAAAATTAAGTAATAAAATTATTATGTTATTTTTCCTTTCTCTAATTTTTAAGTTGAACATATTACAAAATGCAGTAGCTGCTTAGAAGACAAAATATAGATATGCTAAATATAGAGAAAAAACTCAGAGGGTCAATATCTAATCATAAGCATTCCTTATAAAAACTTTGCTTTCCGAGACAAGCTCATGGACGTCATTAATACTTATTAAACTTGTTCTTAATTTAGTATTAATTAGTTAGTTATAAATTATTCTTTGCAGCAATGATACATTAAAAGTATACCGGCTGAAGCGCCTGCTCTTTGCGCGAGTTCATTTATTAGAAAATAAAACATTATTGATATAATAGCTGAGTGAGATTTATAATAACTACATACGGGTGTACATGTGACCAGGGTTTCTACTTAAGTCCACATAAGTATTTCCTAAATGACAATGTCCCTACATTTATCTTTTCTATAAGATACATCGGTTAACAATAAGAATTTGTCGGTACATGTGTTCTTTTCCTCTGCTATCTCCAAACAGAAATTTAAATCAAGACAGCAACTTTCCTCACGTCTAGACTGCAGTGGGGACGTTCTTGCTGCTGTTCCAAATATCGCACTTTGTGATGTTCATTGACCCTCGGGGACGAGGGATTCTGCACCTTATCGCAAATATGTCATAATCGATGTCATGGTTCTAATGACGTTTTTTCTGCAACTGCATTATTCTTTGCAATGTGACTTATTAAGAAGAACTATAAGATGAAAAATTTGGCTAAGCAACGAGGTATCAAATTGTTTACCTGCTGCACTGTGGTGATATTCGAGAAAAAAAGTAAAATATACTAGAGTCCCGAAAACTCGGCACTCGATAACTCGGTAATCTGGATAATTCTGTCACACCCTTGTGGGTCGAAAGAACCTATTAATTAAAAAAAAAATGCTAGGAAATGATAAAGACATCAACGATGAGGTCACAATAAAAACTCTTAAAATATCACAAAAATAGTCTGAAAGCTATCGAAACCACCCCTCAGTATTTTGAACAACAAGGGTCGTAGGTAATGGACTTAAAGTTCCTTCGTCATCCTCGTGAAAAAGCTGCAATCCACTGATTACAGTATGGAAATCAGCAAGGCATTATCCATTTATTTAAAGAAAAATAGCCATTTTTTATAGATGGCTACTTAATCTTCATCATAGATAGCTTTATGCCTTCAAAAAGTATTTTATTAAAGTTCGTCGGATAAGATATATTATATATTAAATAATATTCATTTTCTTGTAATAAATACTCAATGTCTCCATTAAGTACGTACTTTTCCTTTGTTTAAAGGTATTTGGGCTGTTTATTTTCCGTTCTATTCTCAGTAAAACAATACATACAAGTGTAGTACAATATTTCATGAGGGGACACTCGTATTTATAATTTTTAAATTTCCCTCTCGATAGCCTTGCATTTTCACCAATTCTTTCTACCTTCGGTTCATATTGCCCCAAAGTTCGGGGTTCTACTGTACTTCCTAGATAAAAAAAAAGCGAGTTTGGTTTATAAATTAATTTACATTATTCAAGAAGGTCAAGTTCTCTAATAAAAAGCTCGAACTTTTAAGCCGGTTATTCAGGAAGAATATCAATTCAACACATTAAGGTATCCGACTACGTTCAGAACCTTGATTTGTACAAAAGCGTATAAATGGATAATATTCAAGATATTTAGTGTCACTTAGATTAAAAAATGCTAGAAAATTGTTTTAAGATTAGTATTACAATAAAAAATTATTTAAGTACAATATTTTGACAAAAAATGAACATAGAATGACCCATTTGTAAAATATTCTCCTTTTGCGAAAAATGCTTCTATTATAATACTATTTTGCCTGTCTATAGCGTAGACCTCTGTACAAAGGCTCAACTAGAATTTTTGAAATATATGACTTAGAAGTGGGTTTATCCATGTTTGACGACCACAGAGGGGAGAAATTTTATGAACAAAACGCCGATAATTATTTCAATCGAAGGTAACTTTGAAAATAACGGGAATTTTTCAAAAAAATAGTTCAGACTCTCTGGAGAAGTCTTTACTTTATATAAGCAAAATATTATTAGTTAAGAAGAATTTTTTATAAAAGGAAAACATTTTGAAAAAAAAGGTTTTTCTAAGTTAGTTTTTTGCCAAAATATTGTACTTAAATAATTTTTGTCCTTAAAACAACTTTATACATGTATTCTAATCTAAGTGACACTAAATATCATAAAATTTATCCATTCCGGTGCTTTTTTAAAATCACGGTTCCAAACGTAGTTGGATACCTTAAGCAAGTCTAAGAGCATCAGCTCACTGGACTGAATTAAACTGAACATAAGAAATGAAGACATAATTATAAATGCATATACACACAGATACAGGTATACAGCAAAATAATAGAAACACCAGTGCACAAACGAAAATTCTTATTAGGAGTTGGACCACCTTTGGCTTGAATTATTGCTTGCATTCGACGTGGAATTGAGAAATAAAGCTTTTGAACAAAGTTCATGGGAATTCGCACTCATTCCTCTTGCAAGACGTTCTAGAGAACAAATAGTGCGCGTTACGAAAGAAACTGAGCTTTGTTCTCTAAAATAACCCACAAATACTCAACGATGTTCAGATCAGGTGATTGGGGACACCACGCTAGATGTTCCACTTCATCACCATGCTCACGCAACCGTGTTTGAACAGAGCGAAACTTGTGAAAAACGGTGCTGGGATCTTGGAACACAGGACACTCTCCCTGAAAGAAGGTCTGATGCAAAGGGTGCAGACTATCTGTAAGGAGGCTTCGTTAATGGTCCCATGGGATCATCCCCCTCAAGAAAACGAGAGGTTCCAATCCAAGGGCAGATATAACACCTACATCATCACAGAACCCTTTCCGTATTTCCCTGTTGAACAAAATGAAACTCTTATGCCGGTGTTTGCCAAACGAGCGTACGCCATGTGGTCTGAATGATGTAAGCAATGATTCATCAGGCCAAATGGCTTATTCGCATTGCAGTTGAATCCAGTCTAGGTGGTCTCCGCACTATTTTAATTTCTTCACAGCATTCAGCGCCAAAACTAATGGTTTTAGAAACGCTGCTCTGTCATGAATGTCCATAAAATGCAAATTCAGTTGGATAGTTTTCATGGATACGGGATTTTGAAGGTGGTTATTCATCTCGGATATTATATGCGGCATTGTAGTCTTGCGTTTTTTAGTCAACTATAGTCTTTAATACCCGTCTATCACAGTCCAACAATGACTTTCGCCCACTGTTGAGCTTCGCAGAAGACACCTTACCCAGGATTGTGAAGGCTATTATAACCCTTGACACAGTGGTCCTTAAAACATCCACAACGTTTTCAGTTTTGGACACGGGTACTCATGCGAAGCTAACTCCAATTATCTTTTCACGTCGGAGAGATGGGAGATAATCACGCTTTGCTAGGAACACAATTTTTTCATGCAACTCTCATACTCCCAAATGCTTGACTGATACCTTCCCTTTCATCGCCACAAGTGGGTCACTGTTACTATGCTTCGAGGCCATTCACTGGACTGTCAAAGGATGACACATTTTTAAGTGGGTGTTCCTATTATTAAGTTGTATCCCGCATATGCCAATAGCTCTAGATATGTATCGGGAAGCTAAGCAGCGTAGAATATCATGTTCAAAAATATTTAAAAAATACGTTTGTATCAAAAAATACAAAAAAAGTATTTTCTATTAGATCTTTTGACTACGCATGCGTCCTCTGATTATTTATGATTCTCCTCACATTATTCCTTATAATGTTCGATAATATTTGCTTTCCATTTTTATGGCTGCCGACGACGCAACTCTTACCGGAAGCCAGTGACTTCTGATTTTATTGCCTTTCAGTGTGCATACGTCAACTTTGCTCATGAAGTCTTACTTTAACATTCGAAACAGAATACCGCTATTGCAAAACATAAAAATAATTATATTAACATATTTTAAATAATTGGTATACATGTAGATTTCTTTTACGTGTGCTTTGTAAAAATTATTAAGAGGAGTTGGAAACCTCTCTTTCTCTCTATACTGACAAAGTTAAATTGGCTGTTTTCGATGTACCTTTTCTCAAAATATATTTTGTGTACATGCTTGAAATTTTTCATACTATTAAAGTACACCTCTCTCATTATACTAAAATGAACTTTTAGCTAATTTTGAATTTTTTAATAAATTCTGAAATATTTTATCAAACATTGCGATTTTTGACCCATTTTTTAATTAAAAAAATTGTAAAAATAAAATTTGAGTTTTTTACAAAAAGCTCATTTTGGTATATATTAGACATCATTATAAATAATTCATAAAAAATTTATATACATGTGAACAGTAGTTTCTCAGAAAAGGTACATCGCACATTAAAATTTACATTTTGAGATAAATTGATTTTAATGTATACATTGAGACTTCTACTTGGCTAGGAAATAAAAAAATAAAAGGCTCAATTTAAAATAAACGATACATGTTTTGGTTTATATCAGTCGTTACACTTTTAAGCAAAAACAAAGTAATATGTTTACAATTTAAGCCATTAAAATTGCGTGGCCCAAATTCAACGATTTTTTAAAAATACGTTTTAAGGGCTTCTAAATACCCTAGAGGTTAAAGTAAGGTATTTTTAAAAAGGTTAAAATCTATACAATTTGAAAATGTAAAAATCTCAAATTGTCAAAAAAGTAAGATTTTAGCTTTCCAACACCTCTTAATAATAAATGCCCAAGAATTATTTCTCTAATACCCAAATGTTTGATTACTGTTCCACTATATAAATCAATAATTTTTATCTTTTAATAATTTGGTAATTTTTCTTATATACAACTGCAAAAATGCTAATCGGTATTCTCCTTATAACAACTATCACAGTTAAATGCAACTAATACGCGGATAATTGTGAAGAAAGTGCATGGTTGTATCTAAATCTTAAATTTTATGTTTTTATATTTGTTTAAGTATTAAATTCACTTCAAAGTATAATTTGATTTGGAAGTTTAAATTTATGTTCAAAATTCAGTATGACCTTTTAAGTTTAAATTTAGTATTGCATTCACTTTTCATTATAGACTTAAGCAACAGTATTGGGAAAAACACACATATTCGCGAATAAATTGATTTGCTATACATTTTCATAAATACATACTCAATTTTGATACAAAATATACGAGTAAAAATAATATTAAATAGATATATAACTACAAAACATCAGCAGAATTGTTTTCTCTTATTCACGTGCATTTCATGATTTTTCTCGTGTATTCCATCATTTGTGTATTCATGTGTTTTTCTTATTCCTCTCTTCGCGTGTATGTCATGATTTTTATTTGATATTATAGTTACTTTTTAAAAAAAAACAATACTAAACTAGTAAAATCTTTAATTCATATCATGTTCTCTTGAGCAATTAGTGTAGTTATCTTCACAAGTATTCATGTTTTTTTTTCGCGGAGATAATCATTTTTAATGTTAATTTCAAATTGCGTGTGTATAAAAATTCCATCACATTTATTTAAGCCTCTTTAATTAAATGATTCTGGATCTAATAGGTGTGACACTTCCCTACGATAAATACTAAAAGTAATTTATGCTCATGAGAACCCTTTAAAGCATTTTACAGACCTCTGTTATCCATTGATAGAAAATCTATTGGTTTCAAAACATTACTCAGCAGATCCTAGAGAACACAGATCTATGCTCTTAACGAGCTTAAATAAACAGTTGCGTTTATCGGATCTTTTCCAAATGTTTTTCTCTGCTTATAGGGGTGGTCTGAATTATATTGATTACGGATTCTTCTTTAGAAAAACAAAGGTAAAAAATTATGAGTTGCGGGCGTATTTGGGTTAGAAGCAATAATCAATGTATTATATAAGAATGGATAACTTCTCTGAGGATAAATTCTCTTAAAAAGAATGAAGAAAATATTTAATGTTATCTTTGTAGCTAAAGAAACCACATTTATAGTCATGTTCCTTAGCGTAACTTCCTTAAATTGAATGCAGAAGTAACAAAATGCTGTGCTTCTGAAATACGCTGCTTTTAAAACTCAATATAAAAGTTACACAATAAATATTTGAGTAGTTAAATGTTTCCGATCAATGGATAATTTCTGAAATCAATTAGCAACAAGGAATATAAAATAATGCCCATAAAATAAAATGATTATGTTTTTAATGGTGATTCTATATATCCTAACATTTCATTTGCTTTATAAATTAATTTGTTCTTCCACCTGAAATTTTACAAAACTAAATCTACTTGAATAAGAGAAAGTTACTCCCTATTTTATGACTGTAAAATTCATAAATCAAACTAGTATGTTTAAATATCAAATCTCCCTGGAAAATAGTCTAGGAACCTTTAAATTTACGGTCACTACCCGTATGATTCTTTAAACAAAAGTCAACTCAAAAGTCAAAGGTACTCAACCTTTTTTTTCCTGCTGGGCTGCATACATATCTCAGCTATTTTACGCAGACCACAACATGATAATTAATGGGTGGGAGGTGAGGAGGGGATGCTTTAAGACCAAGATAGTATAGCAAATTCAAAATGTGGAAATTGATCAAAATATTAAAACTCATTTTGCTTTTTCTAATTATTATTTCTTACATTATTTATTTTCGTTACTAAATTTTTCTAAATGGGAAACATCTAAGTATCACTCTTTCACAATTCTTGCATCAGTAAACGGCTTCATATGATTATCATTAATTTAACAAATTTCATAGGGTGCCTTTGTCACCGCTGTGACATTACCACTGACAAAACACTTGTTTTATGTTGTAAAGATTATTCAAGAAAGACCTCTTGAAAGAGATTCTGCACGATGAAAGTGCCATTGGAGGATTATTGGTATTTTCAAATACAACACTTTCGTGACAAACTCCTGAACTATGTTTTTCACTGCAATTAGTTAACTTCCCAATCGTCTTGAAACAATCTGTTTTTCGCTTACAAGATACGAAGGATAGTTTAAAACTACTTCCGCTCATAAAATGGTTGCTACTCCACTGGTGTCTATTATCACTAATCAGAAAAGAAATAGCAATTCGCACCCATACGATATCGACAGTAAAAAGCAAAATGGATGTATTTGATTGGATAACAGATAATTTGCCACCAAATGTTCATAGATAAAGGAATTTATCAGAGCAGTGGGACCCCTTCAAAAGGCCCGTTGGGCGGCGGGTTGAGTATCGCTACTTTGAAGCACACTCAACAACTCTTCTGATATAAAATAGGAAGGCTAAAAGTCATGAAATGTAATGAAATTTCTTACTTTATATAGATAAACTCATCCCTATCCATTAACAATATCTGAAAAGATGTGTAATAGCTCTTCCTCTTTGAATCTGACACATTAATTCAGTAATGATAATCGTTTGATCCTTATTCTTAACGTAAAATGAAAATTTTATCAGTAGTAAATAAATAAACATTTTTAATACAACGGTCGTTCTAAAGAGTTGGGATGAAAGTGGCAGGGTGAAATGAGAAATGACTTTTATTTTAGGAAGTGAATGCAGATAAAATATTTTGAATGATATTTTTGCTTTTGGTGTTCACTATGTTATATGAAAGTACAAATTATTTTGCCTTTATTTAATGGAATACCATGGCAATGATTAAAACTATAATTTTCAACTATTTCTATTTTTAAAGTATATCATTTTAAATACATTTTAGCACGTATTGAGGAATATGTAATCATAAAAATTTATACCAATAGGATTAGTTTAAAATTTCAAAGGAAGATCAAATCAGCACTTGTTATACCTTTACAATATAAATAAAAAACAATAACTCTGAATCTTAACTGTTAAAACAATAATCTTAACTGTTTCACTAATTTATCACATTAGATCAAGCCTAAACATTTCATGGCATTAACATAAGACACGTTGTTTGATTAAGTGTCTATTTTCAATAAATAGTAATAAAATCTATCCATTTTGACGATAAATATCAGAAAGCTATCTGCCGATTTCCTGTACGAATTCCTCTCAGTAGTAGTATTGATATTACAAGGCTGCATGGAATGAAACAATGGAGCGTACAACTTCACTTCATTTTATGTCATTCAGGTGTCAAATGAGATGCATAACACCGCTTCTCTCAAGTTTTGACATCAATTCCTTCGTGTTTAATCGCTTTTCCGAAGGTTCTGAAGGAAGTCTGAAATCGATATTTGACGGTTTCTATGCAACATTAACGTGACATCTCTCATTGAAAATTAATGATGTGGAAATTGTATTACGCTTTGACGGGAAGCTAGAACACTATCACTGACGGGAATAACAATTTTATCTAAATGAAATATATCGACTTATTGGCATATAGGTACATCACGTATGGTAATAAAACGAAAAAGAGTTCTATAAATAAATTAAAGGACATTTAAAATGTACAAATCAAAAATTTTTAAAAAAGTAAATTGACATATAAAACTAAAGGATTTGCAGAATCTATAAAATTTAAACAGGGGAAGTAAGAATTAATACTTTGTTTACGTATTTATAAATGTATTAGTACAGTTACGCATTTATTTGCATTCAATCATATTTTGAGATTAACACTAGATTGACCAAGAAGTCATTTTGACTGCTTTTTAACTTCAATTAGAGAAAGACAATTACATATATAAAGCACAATTTCTTAGAATTTTTTTAGAATAGATTTTTTTCCAAGTGAAGTAATTTTTTTATTGTTAAACGCGCGCGTACTAATAACTTGTTAAATGACTGTAAATATTATAAAAACATACTAAAAGTTAATTTAAACAAATTTTTTTACTCATTAATCATTCTTTCACATCACAGTCATTTTGACTGCTTTTGGGCAATATAAATGTATACTAAGTATCAGTATTTCTAGTGTTAAAAAAACCCTTGTTAATCAACGATGGTTAAATAATACATTTCAATGTGTAAATGAAATGAAAGGCTTTCAATTGCTTTATACCTAAGTACAAAAATTAAATTAACACTTTATAGATTATGTAAGACTTGTTTAAGCCGCATTGTAAGGCTACATAAATTAAAACAGTGTAACTGATGAGAAACATGACATTGCTCGTGCAGAAGCATAGTTACATAAGCATATTTATTTATACACTGTTCTATTAATCTAGACTTTTAAAACAAATTCGAAAAGGATTTCAAATTCTCCTTTAAAACAGATTTAAAGGAAAATGAACCGGCTAAATCAAATTTTAATGATCTTCATAAATATATCAACAGTAACTTATATCAATCTCATCTTTTTAAAATGCATCTAAAATATAAAATGATCTATTTAAAATTAAAAGAACGGAAAGTTTGTGTTTTTTTTCCAAATGAATCAATTAAAACGGCGATGGTATCTGCATATACTTAGTTTTAGTTTGACAATATATATATATATATATTGTATATATATATATATATATATATATATATATATATATATATATATATATATATATATATATATATATTCTCTTTAGTATGCATACATTAAATAGAAACTTGGAGAGTTCTATTATACACAGATACTATTTTAGAAAGCATTAAAATGCAAAATGTAATTATAGTACATGATCATTAACACGATTTATTAATTGCCCTATTATTTCTCATTCATTCAAGCACGCACTAATGTATTAGTGATGCCTAACTTTAAAAAGTATATTCTTTTTTCTTTTTTTTTTGAAAAATAGTGCAATAAGTAATAGGAATAAATTTTACGAAGTGTTAACATTCTAATAATTTCAAATTATCTGATAAAGTTTTCATTAAGCTTTGTCACAAAGTAATGCCGATTTCATCTGTAATGAGTTGTGAGATATACCAGCGGTCTTCCAACTGTGTTCTACGGAACCCTGGGGTTCCAAGACTTACAACATAAAATAGAAAAAAAATTATAAATGTGTATGAAAAATGGAGTTACACGTACTCAATGACTTTTTTATAATTACATGTATATAAAGCTCATCCCAGTCATTAAATCTAAAACTTGTATTAAGAATTAATAACGTTATTTTGTAATTTGTTTTCACTTTTTATTATAATATGATGAAAAAGTACTAAAACATTTTATCTTCTAAGTTCTACCTACTAGAATGCGAATATTCTGTTGTTTTCTCTATAGGATTCCGCGAAAGAATTTTACACTCGTTAGTACAATATGTTGCCCACACAACTAAATAGTTTTCTAACAGAAAATACACATCTTAATATTTGTCGGGAAAACACTTATAATGAAGGGGAGGGAACAAAGTATCAACATATCAATATATTCGACATTAATTCTAAATTTAAGCAAGCACATCTTATCATTAGGTTCCAAAGTCATGCAAAATGCACAGAATTTCACACACAGCAATACACATTTTAACGCCGTTCAGAGCAGCATATTTAAGTGATAAATATATCTGAAGGGAAATAGCTACAAAAACATAATATATTAAAAAAAAAAACTCAGAATAGAAAATACAATTCCAGAGAATTTCAATTGACATAGATTTTGACAGTTTGTGTAAAATACGCAAACACAAGTTACTAAACAGGATGCATTGGTAGATAATACTTAAATAAAAAAATAATATTATTAATAAATTTCATTAAAATAACAGTACTTTTTTAATTACAAATACAATACTTTTTTTATTTGTCCTTATATATAGTACCTCAATAAAACATGTCGATCTACTTTAAATATATTGTTTAAAAATAATGAGTGGAATGGGCTTCCTTGAAAACACTAAATGGTGTTGAGGGTTCCGTGAGTCGAAGAAGTTTTGAGAACACTGAAATATACTATGTAAGAAATTATAATTTTAAGCCCTTTTGTGTTTTTCAATCATTTTATAAACAATGCTTACTGATCTATAAGTGTCTAAGCTTCTCCCTCTGTTTGGAGGAGAAAGAAAAAGTCAAAACGCGCTAAAATTTAACAAGGTGACATGAAATTCCAAGCGACACGTTAAGCAAATAGATAAGAGGAAATATTTCTTGTTCAAAGCAAAAAGGAAATTTATAGTGAAATTCATGTACATATAAGAAATATAGATCACCTTAGTTCTCAAAAATATAATACAGTTGAACCTGTTTTTGTGCGGTAAATAGGTACCACATAAATAAATCGCACAAAAAACATTCAAAAATTTCATAAATTCTTACATATACAAACTAATTCGTGGGAATACTACAAAACACTTTTTTTATGCGGTAGATAGGCAACGCATAAAAAAGGTGCATTTATAAAATATGCCAATTATTTACGAAATTTATATATATATATATATATATATATATATATATATATAAGAGTACTTCCATGTATAACAAAATAAATAATTAAATATTACACATGGAAACATTTTAAAAGCATATAATTTCTCATTGTACATACGGATAAGTCTTTAAAATGCACATACATAATTCATCACTAAACATCGTAATCCAAAGTCCTTTATTGAATAAGTTCAAAATCGCTTTCGTCACTTTTGAAGGTGCAATTTCAATTAATTTATTTTTTAGCAACATAAAGTGAAAGATAAGTTTTTATGACAGAAGTCGGGTGGTCAGGTGCTTGTAAATGTTACGATAACCAGATATACATAATTGAAGCCATTTTTGGAGTTTTATACTCCTTTCTTAATTCGTATCTATTTGAAGAAAATACTTTTCCAACTTGTTGGAAAGCTGGATCCCTGAATATTTTTATCAGCTCTTAAAGAATCTGGCTTCTTTTTCGTCTTCCCAATTTATCAAATTATTGATAAAAAAAAAAAATGTCACTGTCATTGAAAGTTTCGTCTTCAATTAAGCGCGAGCTGCTGGAGCGTTGAGAGAAAGCAACTGAATGCGCATTGTCGGAAGACTGTTATAACAAATGAACAGACCTTCTAAAAGGGTCTACATTTCAGTGGCGTAATGTACACCCACGCATCATGGGGCGGAACTCTAGGGGCCTAAGACCTGACTGACGCTAAATACGTGTTTACCCGATTTATAAAATATTAAAAGCAAAACCTGACTTTCAGGGGGGATCGAAACATTCTCCGTTACACCACTGGTAAATAAATAGAAAACATTGCAGTGGTGCCAAAGCCATTGAAATTCATACACCGCATAAAAAATTGCACAAAAAGGAAATCGCATAAAAAGAGATCGCACAAAAACAGCTTCGACTGTATATCATACGACTTTTTTATTATGATTCTTTATCTTTCGGGATAATCATATATTTTCTAAAAACTATGTTAAGAACTTTATCATCTTAAATGTAGTTGTCTTTGGAAATTTAGTTGAAAATTCATGCTAAGTTAATCTTTGAAAAAGTGTATTTCTGTTACATCATTGGAGGCTTAAAAATAAATGATGTCAAATAAAATATAGTTTCGGTCAATAAAAAAACGCATTTAAACCAGTATATAAACTCAGATGTTTTTCATTTTAAAAATATTTTTTTCAAGAAATCAAGCATTCCTTCTGTAATAATTCAAAGTTATATAACATTTGCTATAAAATATACAAGAAAAACAAAATTACCTAACCATTCTAATGCGATTCATAGACAAAATATGAGCTGAATAGAAACACATACTCAACATTTTACTTATTTTTGTTCAGTTGCGGAGTAATGCATAAAATCGGAATGCTTCTAAGGCAGTGTTTCTCCAGCTGTGGGACACTCCCCCAAGGTAGGGCGCGATAACCTTACGAGACTTGCAAAGCCAAGTTTTTATAAGGAATGCTTATGATTAGAAATTGACCCTCGGAGCTCTTTTTCTATATTTAGTTGATATCTATATTTTGACTTCTAAGCAGCCACCGGATTTTGCAATAGGTTCAATTTAAAAATTAGAGAAAGGAAAAATAACATAACTATTCTATTACTTTTTTTTGCTTAAAATAACATACAAAATTCAATACTTATGGTATTAATCTCTATGGTTTGTAATTAAGATCACGTATTGTAGCTTTAGTGTCAAAAAAATGCATTATTATTGCATTCAGTACATTATTAATATATAAGGGTGGCGCTATAAAAAATTTTGATTAAAAAGGGGGGCGCCAGTATTGAAAGTTTGAGAAGCACTGTTCTAACACTTTACATTCCATTTGCAAAGCACAAATTCATTTTCAAACGCGTGTTTTATGTGTATGTAGTCGCTAGTTTCTTTCATTTATATAAAATAAATGTCACTTAATTATTGATCTGTTGTTTTTTTTGTGATGTTTCAAATAATAAATATAATTTTTTTACCAAAAATTTATTATGAAAATGAAATTTAAAAAAATCATTAACTGTAATCATTTAAAAGAAAAGGGGATTTGCATTTTGATTTATGCAATCGATTTTAAAAGCTAGAAATATTAACATAAAATGAAAAATGGTAAGAAAAAAATTAACAAGTTAAAAAAATAAATATTGCAGAATTATGCAGAATGTAGTACCAAATGATAAATAACTGCATTTTATCACTCTTTAAAACTGTATTTCAGTCAAAACTAGCACTTAAGATTTTTATTTTTTTACACGGAACAAATAACTCAATAATTTGCATAAAATAATAGCATGTTCAATTATTAACCAATAACTAAAAGCGCAAATATTAAATAAATAAATAAATAAAACGGATTTTTTTGAAAATTTGCAAGCACTCCTTTTAAAAAATGAAATTAATTTTTGAAGAAATTTATTGTACTATTATAAATGGATTCTTACATAATGTAAGATATAAAGCTCTATTAAAGTATTTTTTTTCAATCTCGCAGAAGAGGAACACTAATAAGTGAGTGAAATGTGCTTTGCACTTTTATTTTTTCTGTCAGGTTTGAGACATCTTTTAGGAACCAATTTTTGCTATATCGGGACAGAAAGAAAAATTAATTTTTCCCAGTGAACTATTTTTATTATAAAAGTAATGTGTGTCTTGTGCAGCTGTTTTTCGTACATCTCTATAATAAATTGCACTTATAAGAACACTTGCTCTGACGACTTGAAGCAAGAGATTCAACAATCATTCTGTAAATGCATTACTTCAGTATTTTCTTTTTCCTTACTCTTTTCATCACTAAAAATATGTTAGAACTTTTTTTGTAATTATTTCAAGGAATTCTCATACACAGAAGAAAAACAAATCTCATTTCGAGATAAGTGTGAAAAATGAAATAACATGCTTCAAAAATAAATTACGAATGTTTCCTTACAAGCTTATTATAAAACATACATGTATTTTTTCAAAGTACTTGGAGACCTTTCTTGACATTGACTTTTTATAAATTTGCATGTTATACTCACCAGCAATTGCAAATATAGGAAAATAATTCGTTACCTTCCTATTCACTTAAAATGGTAATAAGGCTGATATATATCAGCTGTTGTTTTCTTAAAAGGAACAGAAATTCGAAAACTTCATTTTGAAATGAATAATGTGTAAAGAAAAAATATTTCTCAGGGAAATATTTTCTTTGAAGTCGATTTTCTAATTATTTAATTAGAAAAAATGTTTGTAAAGTTTTAAGAATAAAATTTGTCATTTTATGTGAAACAAAAAAAAATGATATTTAAATTTTTCCATCAAAATCTAATCGAGAGAAAGAAATTTATTCTTCAATTTTTTAAATACTAAAAAAAATTAGAATTGATACCGCTCAATGATCGTGCAGTTTTAATACCAAATATAAGGGTTTATTTTTACATAGAAAATTTTATACAAATATATGTACTTAAAATAAACTTGCTAAAACAACTACCTCCACTTAGGGACGTTTTAAAGCACGGGCGAACTAGATTCGGGTCCAGAGTCGTCAGTTGGGCCTACTTTTACATAAAGGGCTACCAGGGCTTCAAAATTCTTAACACATCACTGCATCCACTTGCATAATAAATAATCTTTTACTGGCATCAGATACATAAAATGTTAAGTAAAATTTTTATCGGTTATAAGAAATGAGAGAGAGAAGAGAGACCTTTGCCATGCGTTGAATTTAAATTTTCCTGGCGGAAATTCCATGGCAGGTACAGAAAGCAGAACCTCAGTTCATAATTTTGATTGGAGTAGAAATGAAACTTATTTAGTATTAATTTTCTTATAATATTTTCTAAACCAAATACATTATAAAAATATGCTAGTTTACAATTTCTTGCAATATTTTTTCTATCGGAAGATATAATTTTCCAAACCTTGCTTTTCTTTAAATTTGCTTGGACAATAAGTTTCAATCTCATTCTAAATAATTATGAACACAATAAAGTATTTTCATACCATAACATGTTATTGGTGTTAATTTTTTATTAACTCAAAACAGATAAATACAAGGGCTATTTTAAAGTAAGGTCCGTTGGCGTGTATAGCTCAGGTGTTGCAGATACTTTGATTCAAGTTCATGAGAAATACTGGCTAGCAAAAGGAAGATAAGTAATCAAGTCAATCGTCAGGAAGTGCTTTGTTTGTAAAAAGTTTAATTTCTATCCAGGTAACCCAGTGCTTCTCAAACTGTGGGGCGCGCCCATATTGAAAAACAAAGGATTATTTAAAAAAATTATTAATTTACTGAAAGTAAATAAACAAAATACATTCCGACATAGTAAAAATTAAAATACATATTTACATTGATATAATAGACTTATAAATGTATCAGTGCTACACAATGTATTTTTTTATAATTAATCTAACAATACTAAGTTAAGAACAAGTCAAATAATTACCATTGACCCCATGGGACTCTGTCATGTATAAAATCACACACAAAAATCAACACTTATCTTGATAATTTTTGTACGGTTTATTATAAAAAAATCCCTTAACTGCCAATTAAAAGTTACGCGACTCGCTTCCCGATGTCAACCGTTTTCAACGTAGGCGTGTGTATGGGATGGATTGAGCGGGGGGATAAAGAAGCAAATAATCTGAAATAAGTAAATCCTTTGCAAAAATTGACAAAGTCATTTTATTGCATTTCAAAGCCTTCGGAATAATTTTATGGAAAGCAGTGCGTAGACAAGGTTTTACTTTGTATAGACGTACATATACGTCCCGGGAAATTGACGCTTTGGCTGACAGAGACGTTTATATACTCCGGTGGCCCTTAAGAGGTTAAAGTCGTATCGTAGTTTTAACATCAAAGAATATTACTGAATTATATACATTGTTATTGTTTGAAGGGGGTGCGACTAAAATTATGATTGAATATTGGGTCGTGAACATTGAAACTTTGAGAAGCACTGAGGTAACCATATTATGGCTCCTCTTCCAAGAGACAGAATAGAACACAATCTCCACCATTTGCTAGAACCGGACTGAAACATGCCGGACAAATATATGTCAAAAACTCAAAGAAAAAGTGTTACATACTACTTTGCACGTGCTGTAATTAGAGCACTACACCTTAGATCAATTATAAGTTTGATTAGATAAGCAATTCTGCTTGGATTTAGTAGATTTTTTTTCGAGAAGAGTACTTTTTTGTACCATTATCTATTTGGACAATGCTAAAACATTTAAGAGAACATAAATTGAACTGAGACGACTGTGGAATATAAAAAAACATCCCTATTTGAACGAATTTTGCGCATCAAGGGGTATAAAATGGACATAAATAATCGGAAGAGGTGCATGATGGGGTGGATTCTACGAAAGAATCGTCCGTTCCGCAAAAACAATTTTACGAAAGGTTATAGGCAAATCATCTTTAACTATCGAAGAACTAGAGACTATTTTAAGTGAAATTGAAGCAGTAATATATATATATATATAAATTCGCCTACCATCACATATATCGGTTCAGATTCGACTGGAAATTTTCCATTATCTCCATCTAATTTCTTGTTAGGGAAAAGATTAACTAGTTTACTAGCAGTAAAACTTTCTACTATAGACTGCGTTGTGGATGAAAAAGTGCTTATTAAAGGATTCAACTACTGCGAAAGACTGTTGAATAACTTTTGGAGAGAATGGAGAAAGGAATATCTATTAAATTGGAAATCTATACACTTTTTGAATCCAACTAAGGAGTCTGAATTCAAAATTAAGGATATTGAATTGATACAGGATGATCGATTACCTGGAAGTCTATCGAAGTTGAGTCAAGTAGTTGAAACCTTTACAGGTTGTTATTAAAGAATTAGATCTTGCGCAGTAAAAATGGAAAATTCCGTTATAAAACGTCTTGTGTGTGCAAAACTTTTACATAATTTAAAAATACCTAACTAAAAACTACGGAATTTGAAATTTTTATTTGGAACTTTAAGTGTGCATCTACTTTGAACTTATTATTATTTGTATTTTATTGCATTTATTTGAAATTGTTGTATTCAATTTCAGCTTTTCAGAAATACACTATTTGTTGCTTTAACTTTAAATTCATTATAATTGTGAAATTTATTTGCTATTCAAATTTTCCTCCAATGATTTAACATAGTTTAGTGGATATTATGAACATGTTGTTAATGTATGAATATTGTATGTTTTTTATAATTGTAAGTGAAATTCTGAAGGATTAACATTTAACTTTAGCAAGTAGCTTAGGAAAATCTGGCAAGTGTAAGTAACAATATTAATTTGGAGTTATGAACTGTTCGTTCATAAGGGAGATTGTGTTGTAAATTCAGTATAAAATATAGATAGTGTTGCAATTCAGCTAAGAGTATATATACTTTGTTTGGCTTGTAGAGTCAGTGATTGTTGCGTAATGTTCCTTCTGTGCAATGTATTTTATGTGTTTTGTCCAATAAAGAAAAATAACTAAAAGGATGGACTCGTTCTAATTACCGAATTAACATAATATTATTGTTTCGAATGTTACCGCCTAATTGACCCATGTAAAACATATATAAGGATATACAACACATTCGAGCCATTTCCAGCTCTGTAGCAGTCGCTTAATTCACTGTTTGTCTTTAAAATGTTTAAGATGATTGAATCGCCCACTAAGTATGAGATACGGTCTGTTGTCCATTTTTTCACATGTCGGCTGCAGATATTCATCTACAGCTTACAGAATTTTATGCACAAAAGTAATGAGTGACAGCAAAGTTTGAAAATGGGTCAAGAAGTTTAAAGATGGGTGAACAAACGTCCATGACGAATAATGATCAGGTTGGTGCTCTGTAATCACTGATGATTTGATTGAAGCAGTTGAAACAAAAATTCGTGAGAACAGGACATTCACGACAACCATTCTTTCATTGGAATTTCGCAATATTTCTCGGTCGGTGGTGTGCAAAATTGTGACTAAAGACCTTAACTTTAAGAAATTGGGTTCTGGGGGTAACTCAATCTACTCACAGTGGAACAAAAAGAGTTGCCAATTAATTGGACTTTTTCATTCGTTACGAGGAAGAAAGGGATGCCATGTTGAGTGGAATCGTTACTGGAGATGAATCATAGGTATCCCATGTAACCTTAGAATCAAAGCAACAATCGATGGAATAGTGACACATATCCTGTCCCATCAAGGTCAAAGTCAAACATCAAACAAGCGCTGTTAAAGCGCAAGTTTATGGCAACAGTGTTCTGGGACCGGTGCGGTGTTTTGCTGCTGAACCTAATGCCACAAGGAACAATGGTCAACTCAGGTGCAACTTTACGGAAGCTCCGAGTTGAGTTGAGTTAATATTAACGTCGCACTGTTCAGCTACACGAGGGCTTTTGGCGACGGACCACGTAATTTTGAACCATGGTCAAGTGACGTGGACGACACCTGAGCTGGCACCCCCCTCCTAACTACCACACCAACGGGAGGACGTTTCAGCTCTCGACAGATTTAACGTGCATCGCTGCCCTACATGGTGGGTCTTTAGTGGTACTGGGATCGAACTCATGACATGCCTGCCATGGTGGGATACCTTAACCACTGGGCTACCGCAGCCCCCAACGGAAGCTCCGAAGAGCATTGCAAAACAAACTGCGTGGCATGCTGTCCAAAGGTGTTTTTCTCCTCCACGATAACACAAAGCCTCACACTTCTCGAACGACTCGGGGGTTAATCGAATCTTTTGGCTGAGGGGATTTGTATCGTGCACCATACAGTCCCGACATTGCTACGAGCGATTTCTGCCTTTTCCGGTACTTAAAACACAGTCCTGGGGAAGAGCATTTCAGTGGCACCGAATAAGTGAAAGCGGCCGTGATGTCTTGGCTGTCTGACCAGGCGGCAGAGTTTTTTGAAGAGGTTTTTCAAAACTTAGTTCTGAGGTATGACAAGTGCAGTATATTCTTCTGAATATTTTTCTGTACTAATCTTGTGTCATTACGCAGCCCATCAGAAATACATAAATTTCTTAACAGCATGACTACGAAACTTAATTTCAGTGGGAGACATTCTCAATGGAGCTAGTGATGAGATTGATATTTAGCCGAGTACTATAGCATAACAATTTGTAACCATAATATTAAACTAGACAGTCCTTTTATTATTACTCTCGTGTGTGAGATAAATATTTTACGTCATCACGAAAAACTTTTATAGAGAGAGAGAGCTAATTGAGTTAGGGATTTTAAAAATGTGTATTTCTTATGAGGAATATGAAAAATTATTTCCAATGCCTTAAATCTTAGGAATATGGATTGTAACATATAATTTCAAAGATCAGTGCTGAAAAGGAAACATCTTAAAATAATAAAAAAAATGTATAATGTTTGGAAAAAAATGATTTTTTTTATTTTTCATTCCAAACTTAATTTCGATTATTTAAAACTAAGATCAAAAGTTTGTGGTGGTAAAATAAGTTTTTATCTGTCACTGTCATCCCAGGAGGCAAACTCCAAGCAACGCCTTTTTTGCACCAGAGATTATCAGACAGTAGATCCTTTATCGTGGACACATAGGAAAGTGAACAAAGTGTAAGAATGCCAAACAAAGATAATACTGTGCTGAATCATGCATGTAACAATTCTGGAACCAGTATAAGGAGTATTGTCAGTCAAGTTGAATTTTTTCATATCATCTTGTGACGGATCAAGCATACTAACGACATGCAACTCTATAAACTCAACATATATCCATATTGCCTCTTTACTGTTCCGTTTTCCAAATTGTTTGCTGTTTAAAGAATAGTAAATTTGTTTTTTTCTCTTCTTTGTGTCCTGACTTGAGTGGCGTCACTACAATGCAATAAAATCGTTTCTGACCATACATTTCTTTGTAATTTCTTATCGTCCATGTATACTCTATCTATTCATCTTGAAAATTCGTAATCATTAATACCCTTGATAAAACCTTAAAAACACTGGCGTCGCTATGGAGGTGGTTCAGTAAGTAAACCTCCTGGTCAAGAGATGGCGGTAGTTGTTTGAAAATTATCATTGTGTATTAGAAATTACGCAATATATAAAGCGTAACTGTAAGTTTCAAGTTTGAAGACACCACGTTGTTTAGTATTTGTCTAGTAGCCATCAATATATATATATATATTTAAATATATAAAAACAATCACAATTATCAATTTAAAAATTGAAATATATGAATCCCAAAATACCAAAACACTTCAGAATATCAATGGCGAATATAAAATATAATGTTCCATCATTTTCAAACAAAATTAAAAAATTATAAAATAAAATAAAAATTTATAAAATATCCAAGTGCAATCTCGGACTTACGGGTTAAACTAGTTTGATGGCGCCAACCTTCCCCCTATTGCAACTTGGTAAGTTAATTGGAAAATTTTCAAATTTCAGAAAAAAAAATTAAAAAAAATTAAAAATTAAAAGTTAAAATTAAATCATTATACTTTAAATTAAAAAGTTAAAATTAAATCATTATACTTGAAAAATAAAACTATTCGCCATCACATTCCGAAAGATATTGCAATATTAAAATTTAAAAACAATTTAGTACATAATATAAGTTAACCTTCAAACTTCCAGGATGATTCACCTATCTTTAAAATAGTTGTAAAGGTAGAAAAAATAAATTCCTGATCCGAAAGTTCAAATCAAAAAATATTTGAGATCCGAAAGTTCAAATTAAAAAATATCTAAAATCAAAAAGTTCAAATTAAAAAATATCTAAAATCAAAAAGTTCAAATTAAAAATCCGAAAGTTCAAATTAAAAAATCCGAAAGTTCAAATTAAAAAATCCGAAAGTTCAAATTAAAAAATCCGAAAGTTCAAATTAAAAAATCCGAAAGTTCAAATTAAAAAATCCGAAAGTTCAAATTAAAAAATCCGAAAGTTCAAATTAAAAAACCGAAAGTTCAAATTAAAAAATCCGAAAGTTCAAATTAAAAAATCCGAAAGTTCAAATTAAAAATCCGAAAGTTCAAATTAAAAAATCCGAAAGTTCAAATTAAAAAATCCGAAAGTTCAAATTAAAAAATCCGAAAGTTCAAATTAAAAAATCCGAAAGTTCAAATTAAAAAATCCGAAAGTTCAAATTAAAAATCCGAAAGTTCAAATTAAAAAATCCGAAAGTTCAAATTAAAAATCCGAAAGTTCAAATTAAAAAATCCGAAAGTTCAAATTAAAAAATCCGAAAGTTCAAATTAAAAAATCCGAAAGTTCAAATTAAAAAATTCGAAAGTTCAAATTAAAAAATCCGAAAGTTCAAATTAAAAAATCCGAAAGTTCAAATTAAAAAATCCGAAAGTTCAAATTAAAAAATCCGAAAGTTCAAATTAAAAAATCCGAAAGTTCAAATTAAAAAATCCGAAAGTTCAAATTAAAAAATCCGAAAGTTCAAATTAAAAATCCGAAAGTTCAAGTTAAAAAAATCCGAAAGTTCAAGTTAAAAAATCCGAAAGTTCAAGTTAAAAAATCCGAAAGTTCAAGTTAAAAAATCTGAAAGTTCAAGTTAAAAATCTGAAAGTTCAAGTTCAAAATCTGAAAGTTCAAGTTCAAAAAATCTGAAAGTTCAAGTTCAAAAATCTGAAAGTTCAAGTTCAAAAATCTGAAAGTTCAAGTTCAAAAATCTGAAAGTTCAAGTTAAAAATTCTGAAAGTTCAAACTAAAAATTCGAAAGTTCAAGCTAAAAATTTCTAAAAACCGAATGTTCACATTAAAAACACAGTATATTCACAAATGAATAGAGTAAATCATTAAAAATACAGTATATTCACAAATGAATAGAGTAAATCATTAAAGACTCACCAAACAGTATCCCATCAAGAATATGATCCATTTCTTATAACACGACATTTCATTTTTAATATATCAATTACACATCATATTTTGCTCATAACATCTAACCATGTCAATCCAATCGATTCTTGATCCAACACTAGAGTATGACTACTTGGCATTAGATGCAAACCATATCACATGTAAAAGACTTGCTTGATTGATTGGTCATAAATGTCTGTTTGGACATAAATGTTTAACTGGTAATAAATAATTTTAAAGTGTATATATAATCGTGTAAATATTGTTTTAAGTGTGTGTGTATTAAAATGTATATTAAAATGTAACCTGTGTGTGGAATGCACAAATTCTTCACAGCTGGACCACTAACAAGCTGACTTTGTGGACCTAATGTTGAGTGGTGGATTTGTGCATTTACGAGTTTAAAAATATTTTTAAGAAATATTTCTGATCTATATATTTTCTCAGGAAATTGATGGGATAATCATTTTGTATGCACAATAATATAAATTTCTGGATATTTTTGAATCTATCAATATTGTGCGTAGTTAAATTATTATTTCTCAACAAAAAATTTAAAATTATATTTCTAAATACAGATATATGAAGACACATATATATATACACATACAGATATATATACACATATATGTATATATATATGTATATATATGTATATACATATATGTATACATATGTATATACATATATGTATATATATGTATATACATATATGTATATATATGTATATACATATATGTATATATATATGTATATACATATATATATACATACATATATATATATGTATATATATGAAATAATTCCCCCTCGCATCCTTTTAATTAACTCTTTTAATAGTATTCAAATAATCTTTTAATTATTTCGTTAGAAACTAACACCCTGATTTTAATCGTAATCAACTAATAATATTACATCATAAATCTCTTTCCCGCCCTTTGTAACCAATCAGAGATCTTATTACAAGCATGTCACGTGGTCTTCAACGTCAGGTATAAACGCCGATGTCTCTGGAAACCTCTCGCTCTTCGATCATTTCTCTGTAGTCTTGTAGCGGCTGCAGCGCGTTCTGTGTGTGTCTTTGTCTGTGTTGTGTCGTCCATGTTTGCTTCTTGTATGTGTAATGCCATCCCTACTGGATCTTTATGTGTTTCTGGATGTGAATAAAAAGGAATTTCGATTTCCATGAGTTCCTCTTCGATACTATCGTATTAGACCATGCTCCACGTAACATAGAAAATCACACCACCGGCCACGCCCAACCATTGGTTCCCCATTATTTAATCAACCACTCGCCATGTCTTACAATATATTTACCACTCAACGGAATTGTTCCAGAGGCATTTCATAAGTCGGCAGGATCAAAAATAACCAACTGTGGTGCGCGGAAAAGAAAAGTTTAAAGTCAAAATTTTATTAGAACCAAAATGAAGGGGGAAAAAACGTCCGTAGATGTGTTCATTCAAGTGTTCGGAACGGGAAAATTCCCTTTTTCTTACTTAGTCGAAAAGCTTAAATCTTCCTAACCTGCAATAGTATGTCTGAGAAATCAAAATAAAGTGCTTCAATTGAAATTATTTTGAAAGAAATGATGCTGATATGTGAAAGAAGAAAAGTAAAAAAAAAAAAAAAATACAAATCAATCATAACGCCCATGTTTTGAATATGTTGTTTCAGAAAAGTGCAGCGCAAGCGATTTTTTCAACCCAGTGATACGTTTTTATTCCGTTATAATTATTTCTGTTAGCTCTAAAATTGAGTGTTTATTTTCACATTGTGCTTTTTGAATGATTTAATTTGAAATGTCTTATTATTAATATGCCTGATGAGATAATTTACGAATAAATCTAAGTTTTAAAAAGCTATCCAATAATCTATTTTGATCTAAATTCTGATATTGATATAAAATTTTGGTTTAAATAATTTGAAGTTTATATTTAGGTCCCTAACACCATTGTACTGTTTTTATGGTTTATTCTGTTTTTCATTTTATGTGTAAAAAATATTTTTATTTCTCGATTATATTTAAATTTATTGATTGGACAATCAAACTTGAAACTCCACCTATTCTTGTGAATGTTCTTATTATAAAAATATCATTTTAAATACGTTTCCAGAGATCTCGGGTTTATATTTTTGAATTTTGATTTTGAATGTGAGAAATGTTGCTATTATCTGTAGTTTGTTTCAACTGTTTATTGAATTCTTACCAATGTTTTGATATTTTTATTTTGAGAATTTTATGCTGATACTATTTGATATATTTTATCTGGTCTTAAGAATTATTATTATAAGATTTACTCGGTTGAATCCTAGGAGGACCCACTTTTGGTCGCCAAATTTTTTTGTCGCCAAATTTTGAGCGATAAAGGTTACAATATGGTAACCCTTCCATTTCATCCAAAAATTTGGATTTTCAAATCACCTAAAAATGGCAACCCTAAAAGTACAACGTTTTCGCCTTTTCCGAAAAAACGTCATTTTGACATTTGACTTCGTTTGAGAAGGTCTGCTCTCCACCGGTTGTTGTTATGAATGGCGTGTGAAAGGAAATTAATTGAAAGTGAGGCAACGACAGGTTTCTTTGTGCTCCTGGGCACAAAGGGGAAGAAGAGACATTAGAATGGTGTATGAAAGCTAATTTAATTGCTTCTCGTTATGAATGTCCGAGGTTTAAAAAAAATATGCGTTTGTAAGAACGAAAAAGAACGGTTGACGGCTACGAATGGCGTTGCCGCAACCAGTCGAAAGATAATCGCCACGACGTTGTTCGGAGTGTGAGAAAGGGCACTTGGTTTAGCGAAAGCAAACTTGCTATAATAATTATCTTGCGTTTGACCAGATATTGGTTTGGCAAGAGCATGAATGCGTTCGTGGTGAATGACTTGAAAGTTAATAAGAACAGGTCACAAGTTGGTGGATGACAATTTTAATGAATTGCTTGCATCCATCGCAAGGGTGTATCCACCAACGGAGCATGACGAAATGCAAGCGTAAGGTAAGTGCCTTTTAAAATTTTTTAAAATGAATGATTTCATGTATTTCTTCAATTTTATATTTGCGAAACGCCCCTTTCGTCCTTTTTTAAAAATGTAAATCATGTTGTACACACTGGTTTTAGAATGCTTTTTTAAAATGAATTTCATTGCTTTCTCCGTTTTTTTCTTTATATAATGATTAATTTAATGTATTTATTCGTTTTCATCTTTGCGAAACGCCAATTTCATCCCCGCTGACGCATGCGATTCCCAAGAGTTTTTCGTCATTGACGCCTTTTTGAAAACCTTCAATTTGGCGCTTTTTGGCGAAAAATTTTGGCGCCAAAAACAGCAGTGGGTCCTCCTAGATTTTACCGTTTTGAGGGCACTTAGGCTGAGAAAATATAAATAAATAATTAAAAGTAAAACAACAAGTTTTAACATACAGAAGAAATGCTAAATAAGAAATGTTTTGTAAGGATTGTGCATAGTGAGTACCTCAAAGGACTACACCTTTGACTGTCAAAATACTATTGCCTCCTAACTTGTACCGTTTCTAAGTTAAAGCGTAATATAAATAAAAATAAAAATAAATCATAAATAGTTTAAAAAAAATTTCTTTTTTTCGGTTGACTTGCAATTTCCAGTCTTGGGAAATTTCTGTTTTTGAAGTTATTGTGCAATATACACGATAAGAAGGAAAACTTGTCTTAATGATTGTGCAAGGCGTGGGTCAATCTCTTAAATTGTTTTTTCTAGCCTGTTTTCACCCTCAGTGCTCTTTCTTGTATACAAATTTGAATCTATTTTTAAGAATTTATTTTTGTATTTTAGAAATTTTAATGTGAATTTATATTCGACAATGTACTCCCAATGCAAACTATTGGAAGCAACAATGACCTTTTAATCAATCTCAATTTAGAAACCCCATTTATTTGTGACTCATCCTTGATTACTAATACTGATTCTCAGCTCGGAGAGCCTTGTTAAAATTCAACAAATCCCAAATTAGAGACAAGATTCCTCTGGCCTAGCATATTTATAATTACCAGTGTCCGGACACGTCTCAACCTTGTCAGGTCTAGCTAACTTGGACACAAGGCTACTACTTCCCAAACAAGACCAGGAAATAAATGACTTTCTATGTACAGATATTTTAATACCTCTACATGATACGTGCAACTTACAAATATTTTTGAAATTTATTTTCTATTTCCATTTCATTTCAGGTGTTTAATAAGCTTATTTTGATATTTTCGCAGTGTGCAATCTTATATTTTATAATTTATTTATGTATTTTTCTTTCATATTTTTCTATGACCATATTCTCCATGTTCAAAATCATATTCATGATAATGTTTAAGAAAAAGAAAATTTTTAAATAATGTTAATCTGAAAATTTTAATTTAAAATTTGGTATCTCTGTACGATACGGGTGTGGATTAAGGGCCCTGGAACACACACGTCTCTTGCGGAGGAGGGAAATGTAATAATTCCCTCTCGCATCCTTTTAATTAACTCTTTTAATAGTATTCAAATAATCTTTTAATTATTTGGTTCGAAACTAACACCCTGATTTTAATCGTAATCAACTAATAATATTACATCATAAATCCCTTTCCCGCCCTTTGTAACCAATCAGAGCTCTTATTACAAGCATGTCACGTGGTCTTCAACGTCAGGTATAAAAGCCGATGTCTCTGGAAACCTCTCGCTCTTCGATCATTTCTCTGTAGTCATGTAGCGACTGCAGCGCATTCTGTGTGTGTCTCTGTCTGTGTTGTGTCGTCCATGTTTGTTTCTTGTATGTGCAATGCCGTCCCTACTGAATCTTTATGCGTTTATGGATGTGAATAAAAAGGAATTTCAATTTCCATGAGTTCCTCTTCGATACTATCGTATTAGACCATGCTCCACGTAACATAGAAAATCACACCACCGGTCACGCCCAACCATTGGTTCTCCATTATTTAATCAGCCACTCGCCATGTCTTACAATATATTTACCACTCAAAGGAATTGTTCCAGAGGCATTTCATATATATATAAATATATATATATATATATATATATATATATATATATATATATATATATATATATATATATATATAAGAAATATGTATTATTTATCAAAAACAACAAATAATAGATAAAGAACATAACAAGAAATAGCGCAATAAAAATATGAAAGATGAACATGAAGAACAAAATTATAGAGAAATAAAAGAACTACAAAAAAAGAAGAACCTAGCGAGTCGAAAGCAATTTCGGACTTAGGACCGAATAAGTGGTTTAAACTAGTTTGAAGGCGCCAACCTTCCCCCTTTGCAACTCGGTAGGAATACCAAATAAAATAAACAAAACTTCAGATAAAGTATAACTCAGAGAGCATGATAAAATCAATCACTACTGTCATGTAGCAAACTCTCCCAAACTCTTAATGCAGAAAAATCACAAAATCACGAAATTATGTAAGAAAAGTAGAAAAATACAAGAACAATTACATAAGAAAAGTATCTTTCAAAAAATATTTTAACAAAATTTTTTTACTCACAAAGCTTTTACGAAGAGAAACAAGCATCTTGCCATTAATGAAAGTCAATTATTCACCAAGTTAAAAAATTTCGAAAAAACATAAACACATATTTTGAGCTGACTTTTAAACCAGTCAGCAAAGACAAGTATAAAATGACGACAATCAAATATGTTAAAATTTGAATTGGTTGATTGTCAAAAATGTAAATTTGCTAGGCTCTAATTTGGTTGGTTGTCAACAATGTGTAAGATGTTTAAGATGTGTGTGGAAAAAATGTAAACTGTGATATGAGTGTTATGGTATAATCTTCTCAGCAAGACCACTAACATGCTTACTTTGAAAACCTATTGTTGTGTGGTGGATTTGGAATTCGAAGTAGCAAGACGGTTAATGTATTTGTGATGAATATAAGATCTCAAGAAATTAAAAGGGTATTTATGATCTAAACAACATTGAAAAAATTTTTTATATTATTGTATTTATCTATTTTGTGGGTAGTTAAGTTATCATTTCTAAATAAAAATTTAAAATGATATTTCTGTAAATTGATATATGAAAATTACTGTTCCATACGGGAATTTTAATTATATGGAACTTAAACGAATCTCTTTTGTCAAAAATGTTACTGACTACATTATTGTTAATAAGATGCAAGTCTAAATCCAAGAATTCCACCTATTAGAGTTGAAGTTAGTTTTAAGAAGCTTGAGATAATCAGGGTAGAATGTAATATTTGGTTTGTATTCACTATTTTTACCAAAAATTATTATATCATCTATATAACGATAAATTAAGTAAGAATCATTTATAACATGATCTATTTCAAAAAAATGTAAATATAGGTTCACTAAACAATTACTAGCTGGACCACCCTGAGGTAATCCTTTGATCTGTTTATAAAGATTATGATCAAATGTAATGAAATTTTCTTTTAAAACGAGGTTAACAAGAATATCAAATTTTTCTTTTTCATTGAAGTATATAATTCATATTTATCATAAATTAACTGAAGAACCTTAATCATATCGTCAATATCTATAGAATTAAATAGGTCCTCGAAATCAAAACCATGCATAGAAAAAATCAACATATCCTTAGTAACTCTAGCAATCTCTAAGCTATTTTTAATAATTGCCGTGTTTTGTAAATTATCAATTAGATTTTGAAGAAGAGATTGCAAGATCTTCCCAGACTTCGTGATATATGTATTGTATCCATTAGTGATACTACGGAATTTTATAGGGCTTTTATGAAATTTTGGTGTTAAAAAAATACTTGGATATTTAATATTATTTAGATGAATATTCAGTCTTTTGTTCAAAGCCAAAAGACGATTATCATCTTCTCTATTATTGTGAATTGATTTTTGAAATGAATTATTATTTAAAATGTGGTTACTTAATATTTTACTGTAAAAATATTTACAAATTATGGAGTAATTAGCAGAGACCTTATCAACATATGTAATAACGAAGTCATTTTGGATATTTACTATTGATGATTTAAGATCTTTATACATAATTTCATTTTCAACAGTAAAATCTAATTCCCGAATTTCTGTTGCTACATAAGATCTAAATTGATTGAATGCTTCAATCGGCATTCCGTATTTAATTGCCATTTTAAGGTAGAATTTATCTAAATCTTTTTATGATTTGTTTCATAACGTTAGATTTATTTTTTGTGATCATCAGTCTAAAACCGATATAATATATATATATATATATATATATATATATATATATATATTATATCGGTATTATATAATATATTATATAATATATATATATATATATAATATATATATATATAATATATATATATATATATATATATATATTATATATATATATTTACATACTCATGTCCATAAATTAAGAATAATTCAGAATCACACAGAAATTGAACTCTTAAATAAAAATTTCACCTACATCCCACACATCTTGTAAAAGAATATGCATATTACAGGAAACCACCAGATGGCGCGGATAGTACGTAAAAATGACGAGAGTGTAAGAGAGGGATATATAAGGAATTTTGGCAAAAAAGTAAAATTGTTCACAAGCGCTTTAAAAGCCTTTCAGTGCAATAGCAGCTTAGTTATGGCACAAAGGAAGCATTTGAATGATTTTTTACGTGGTAGAATTATTGGACGACTGGAATGTGGACGTACCCAGCTGGAAGTATCCGAGGAACTTGGAATCTTCCAGAGTGTCATCTGCAGTCTTTGGCAATGATTCCAAGATGATGGTAATGTGAGTAGATGTTACAGCGCAGGTCGCCCCCAGTTACAACGCTGAATGAGGACTGGTATATATTTGGTAGTTACTGCCAAAAGAAACAGAACGGAGCACAGCATCAGACCTGTCTCGTCAGCTCTCTTCAGCTACCGGTATGACAGTTTCAAGGCTGACCATGTACAGATGCTTAGCTCACATTGGTCTATATGCTCGTAGGCCTGTCAGATGTGTTCCACTTACCGCAACTCACTGTAGCCTGTGATTAACCTGGAGTAGAGAGCATGAATTGTGGACACCACAACAGTGATCTTGTGTGATGTTTTCCGTCAAATCTAGGTTTAGTTTGAAGTCTGATTCTCGCCGGACATTAATATGGAGAGCGCGAGGTACCCGTTATGGTGGTACAGGATGGCTCGTTTGGGGAGGAATTATTTTTGGTTCCAGAACTGACCTGCATGTTCAGAGTGTAACTATGACAGACCACATCTATAAGGATGTCATTCTGGAACAACATGTACGTTTGTTTCGGGGTGCCATGGGTGTTGAATTTCTGTTTATGAATGACAAAGCCCGTCCTCACGTTGCAAACATTGTAGACGAATACCTTCAATCGGAGCATATCACCCGTATGGATTGACCAGCATTTTCACCGGACTTGAATCCAATACAGCAAGTGTGGGATATGCTTGGCCTGCGAATTGCAGCCTGTCAACTCCCTCTCACCTGTTAACCGGAACTTCGGAGGGCATTGCTTGATGAGTGGTGTAATATTCCCCAAGTTCAGACTGATAATTTGATACTCAGCATGCCTAGGCGTTGTAAGGCCTGTATTGCATCGTCCGGGAGACATAATCCGTATTAACCGTCCTACTCTCCATGTTATACTGTTTTGTTGGAAATAGGTTCTTTTTTTTAAAATTTGCTCCAGGGAGTAAAAATCGCAGCTTTTATTAATTATGTCCAACATATAGCATCTCTTTTGCTTTTTACTTTTTGTTTAATAATAGACTTTACAAATAATTAAATTTCTTTGCCTGAACTTTATTATCCTTAATTTATGGTCAAGAGTTTTTATATATATAGTGAACGTTTTCAGTGCAATTTTGAAGGAGAAAATTGGTTAACGTTATGTGATACAATACTTTACTTTCAAAGGCCTCAGCCCTACCAACATAAAATCTGAAATAGATTCTACTCTCGATAAGTCGACTCCTTCCTTTACAGCAGATAAATATTGGCTACCAGAGTTCAAGCGAGGCCGTACGAGCTCCTAATTCGAGCATCTCAGTGATCGACCACATGATGTGACGGATCCAGCAATGTCGAAGTACACGATGATCGTCGGCTGAAAGTGGGCGCGCTAGCCGGCAGAGTAGGTTTTTCAAAAAGTGTGGTACATCGCATATTACCTGAAAATGTGGACATCAGAAAGCTACGTGCTAGATAGGGGCAGTGTGTGCTCAAACACAAGCAAAAACATTTGCAGCATCAAAGCAGAATTATTGCACGATTTTTTAAACATGGATAAAACAGGAGACTATCACTTCACGTCGGAGATAAAACAACAAAAACAATGGACTGAAAAGGAAGAACCGGCTCCAGAAAAGGCGAAGACCGATCTATCTGCAGAAAAGGCCATGGTGTCGGTTTTTTGGTATGCACGTGGGGTAAGGTTCTTCGACTATCTTGAAAATGAAAATCCTCCACAGCGAGTATTGCGCGAACATATTTCAACGTTTCAGCGAAGAAATCAAACACAAAAATAGCCACACGTGGCGAAGAAGAATGTACTGTTTTATCAAGACAATGTACCTGCTCATAAGCCCATTTTTGCAATAGAAAAAAAATTAATGAATTAAAGTTTGAATTGCTATCTCATGCAACCTACTCTTTAGATTTAGCCCCTTTGGATTGTTTTTATTATATCCAAACTCGAAAAAATGGCTCAGTGGTCAAAAAGATTATTCAACGCTGAAGAGTTGATGTTGGCAACGGCTATTTTAAAGGTCTAGAACAGTTCGTATTATAAAAAAGGTATCGAACTTATTGAACACCCCTGGAAAAATTGTATAGAGCTGAAAGGAGATTATATTCAAAAATAAATGTATTTTTTTCCAAAATTTTTGAGTTTTCTTTGTTGCGTCTGGTACTACTGGGGCCACTATCCTGAGTGGGCCATGTATCAAAACTCCTTGGGAATTTCTTTTTGAAACCCCTTCACATTTTGTAGCTTTTCGCTGACTCATTTTGGGGTTCCTGTAGCTTATGGGCTCCGAACCGTTGATAAGGTGGTCGCTATGCCACTGCTTAAAATATATCGGAAATCAAGGGTATTAATTGGAAAACTGTTATGTTTTCTTTTGCTATCATATACTTAGAGCAAGAAGTAGGGTTACGCATGTTTTGCAGGTTCCTCACTTTCACCTTCTGCATCAAATTCATACATAATAGTGCAAGAAAAAGTTTTAAAAATTAAACCATGATTGAAAAAATACCAAAGAAATTTGTACACTTGTATTAAAACACTAATCTATTAAGCAATTAAACTAAAAAGAATATCTATTGCATAAATGAAATTCGTAACAAAAAGATACACTTATGAAGTAGACATAAATTACCAAAAAAAAACATGAAGCAATAAGATAAATGCTGCCATTTATTTGTCTATTTGTTGTTATTGTTTCATTTATTTAAATACATTTGTTTTGTCTTGAAGACATTTAGCTGGAAATTAACTATATCTATGGTGCCATCTGTTTGAAACTTTTGTGGAACTAATATAATTTAAGCAAGATCAGAAATGCATATATAGTAAAGGTGAAAGGTGAGGAATACAAATTATGTCAATCCACTAATCACAATGCTTCTTTATATATTCTGTAGACATAATGCAATATTTGAAATACCTATACACAGTATTATAAAAATAATTTACTCCTAAATATTATTAATTATGCTGGTTTTAGTTGTGTCACTAAACTTACACTACAAGGAAATTACTTATATTTGTATAGTAACTACCATCGACAGATGAAGATATGCCACAGGTTGGTAAGGGCATTAATTGTTTATTTATTTTTATTTACATTTTTAGGAAAATAGATAGATACACAATATTCCACTTCAATTTTTTTGCCACGTGAATGACATACTTTTTAGCAAAAGGATAATAATTTCAACGAAATATTAAATATTATCCTGATTGCCTTCCTTTGGTTTATACGACAGATAACTATTGTGAATGTAATTTTTTTATAAATGAAAGTACAATTCAAGCATATAAAGTAATAAGTACTAATGTCTATGACAAAAGAGAGATTAATTTAACTGTAATGTTATCAAAGTACCTCCAAAGGGAAGTAAAATTCATTTAGCAATACTAAGAATATTAACTATAAATCAGGACATACATAGGAATATATTTCTAATTTCACAAAAGATTCAGAAAAAATATGAATTTTATTATAAACAATAAAGATCAATAATAACCACTTAGTTTTATTATAGCTATATACATAAAGAAATTCTAAGCGACATAGACTATATCTTTAACATCAATAGCTAATCTTTAAAAAATTTCCCAAGTACAACTTTCGAAGTTCACTCCCATCATCCAATCAAAGCCACTCATGAGAAGTCATGCGCCTACTATCCCATTGGTTCCTGCCGACGATTTCCACGTCCACCATCACCAGCCAAGGAGCAAAACCAAGCCGATTCTAAAACAAGATAGAGGACTGAGGGATTGACGTATCTCAGTTCCTTATAAAATGTAACCATCTGTAACCATAGACTATATTCTCATAATTATTATTTTGTTCCTTTACTCAACAATATATAATACACATATTCATACTTCCTTTTTTGTACATATATTTAATTACCTACATACTCAATCTCAGATAACGTTTATGTAGCTCTTAAAATTAAAGTGCATTCCAATAATTAGAAATTAAAACTTAATTTTTTTTAGTATTACGATGTTGACATACATAAATACTTGGGTCTGTATCACGATAGTTTTAAATCTGTATTTGGATTAACCAATTTGAAAATAACATCTGCAATGGTCGTTGACTCATCCTGATGTAAGTATTTTTGGAGAAATCCTTATAAATTATAGTTATCTCATTTCTTATTTCCATAGGAATCTATCAGTATTATACAGATAAATTGAGAAAAGTTTTCTGGCCTCAAAAGTGGTTAAACTCTACTTCATTTTATAAGCATAAAAGCTGTCGTCTGACAGTATTGCTTAAAATACTACATGGGGTGTGTTATCAGTTTCCAAACAATGTACAACATTATAAAGTGTGACTGTTTTGATAAGAGTTTCATTATCAATTTCTGCATACAAATTCCTATTCATTCGTTTCCGACACAATATATTATGCTTCACTAATTCTCAAAAGCAAAAGTTTCTTTGAAACTGTATATATAATAAATCGCACTTCTCTCTAGAAAGAGAACAAACGATGAACTCTTAAAATATGAGTCGGTTGAGACAAAAGAATTTCCTGTCGTGTTCAAAACTCCCGCAGTAGTTCACAACACATGCAAAGCTTACTAATGAGCTGCACTCTTCGTGGCCAAAATTTACTACTCACAAAATAAGTTTTCTTTTGTTGCGTGTGAAAATAATGTAATTTGAAAAGGAATCCAATTTTTTTTCTAATCAAAATAATAAAAAAAGTTTTTTAGGTTGTTGAAATAATACATTAATTCGAGGTTTATTATTCTTTAAATATGATTTTCTGCCTTCATTTTAAACGGGAAAAATAAAAAGAAATTGATTAAATCGGGATCCGACTATATATATGCTTTATTCATGAATATGGCAGATGCTTTTATTGATTGAATATTTTCTTGAATGGTTACAAATTAAAATGATTTTTTTTAATTGAAATAGTTTTTAAATTGAAAGGTTTTTTCCATTACAGACATTTAATAAAAGTTCTATTTTACTTAATTTGCTCTCTAGCTAAACTTTGTGTTTCTCTAATTTGAAAAGCGCTTTTTCCACATCTTGGTGCTTCTGTGGACCACTGTTAGTAATTAAGATTTGCATAAGTGGCTCACCTCTAACAATGAGCTATATGCAAGGGGTATCATCTCTAACTTAGTTTTTTTCCCAGCTAAATTGGCAATTTGAGCTAAAATAACTCAACACCACAATTGGACGTCACCACTAAATAGCATATAAATAGGCATTAAGACAAATAATACCTGTTATTTGTATATTTTGCCACACTAGTGAGTTAGTAAATTATAGCCGCTTAATCTTGAATTCTTGTCACTATTAGAATATATTAGAGGATTTCTCTCAGAAGAGTTTCAGAGGTTGCATTTTAGTTAAGATGAGTACCCCTTGTTTTTTATCAGTTAGTCAGTCGAGTTCTCATATCGCGCAATAGCGTCTAATGTTATATTCAGTCGAGTTCTCATATCGCGCAATCGCGTCTAATGTTATATTAATATGAGTGAATTAGTGCGTTTATCATTTTGTTGTCATTTTGTGTCTAATTCAATGGCTTCTTAATCCCTACTGTATTTGGATCCCCGGAATCCTCAACGACCAGCGAGATTTCCTTTCCAACCAACACAAGGAGGAGGTACCACGACACCCGTCACCGTTTTCGGATTGGTTCCCACCTTATTTTTGCGTCATGGGTAAATTCGTAATTTATCTTACCTCGTGTACTTTCTTCGGGAAAAGAAGTCGGACTTTCACCTGTAATGGAGTTCCGTCTTGAATGGAAATCAGCGCACTTTTTTCTTCTGTTATATACTGGGATCATCATTTGTAATAAATGTCTACATTTATCTGTTTGTATTGTAGTTTCTGTTATCTTCCACTTGTATTTCATATGTATCCCGGGATAAGCACACACACACACGGCAACAATAAAAGTTCTCCTAACAAGGTTTCCTGTAGAAAATTTCAATTTTTGAAGATATGTACTTATGATATGTTTTATTTTTATAGAATATTACAATTTATAAGAGTGAGAAAAGGATATGTCTTATTATGTTATACAATTTATGAGGAAGAAAACCAATTTTATTTGTAAGTTTAAAAAAAAAAAAGGTATCTCATTTTACGATATTTCAAAATTATATCCATAACATATATATTTACCAAAGAGCAACTGGCAAATTAAGTATAATAACAATAAAAAACAGAACATTTGTAATATTATCATTTTATATGTTACGCATTTCTGAAATGAAACAAAAGGAAGTCATAAAGTTTAAATCTATGTAAATTTAAAGCTTCTCGATCAAGCACTGTCTAATAATTGATTTGAAAAGTTGATTTCAGGGTATTTGTATTGTAAAAAAGACAAATAAAATTTCTCATTTTTAGAAAAAAACAATTATTTTCTTTTTCTTTTTTTTTTTGAAAGGGAGAAAACATTTCCCATTATTTACATGTGCAGCAATGTTGATTGGAATTATGATTTCATGGTATGTATTCAATTGTTTTGTTTCAGACTGTGTTTTTCGTTTGTGTTCTTTGTCATTTAAGCGTAAATGATAAAATCATAATTAGTACGAAAAATATTCAATTTCATTAGTAAGAATTTATTTTATAATATTAGAAATAGAGAGGCATTCTTTTATATTAATTAATATAAATTCATCAGTACATAAATTCAGATATTTTTTGATGCTTAGAAATTGTTAAAAGAAAAATATTTTTTTCTGGTATAAATAGTTTTGTTTCTACAACTTTTAATATAAATTGCTGAAATATTTATTGCAGGAAAGAAGAATATAAATTTTTCGATATAGGTAAAGGTAAAAATGATCTAGCACGTTCTTGGCATATTTTACTTTTAATCAAGATTTATCCTTTTCAAAACATGTAAGTGACTAGAAAAATTTAAAAAAAATCTCGATAGGGAAAATAAGGAAAGTTATACTGAGATAATTAAGCATAATATCTATGTAAGCTTTCCGATTCTTTCAAAATATCGAAAGCCATTATTTTTCCGCAATGCTGGGCACGAGTTTCTTTCATTTGCGTAGATGAGATCTGGTATAAACCACACTAAAAATTAACATACACTGAACAAATGCTGCTCTTAACATAATTGTATGGCCGTTAGTTAATTAATTCCGTATGTAATTGTATCAATTAAAAATTTCGATTGCTTCGCACGTGATAATGACATTTTGCAGCTGAAAATATCATACGAATTTGAAATAAATATTCTTTGGTTTCATAACGGTTGAATATTTTATTCACAAAAAGATATGAATAGTTTTCTTCGACATTGGTGACAATTGTAAGTGATTATATTAAATATTTATTTATGTATTGTATAATAGCTATGAAATAGTTGACAAAACAATTTGCGTTATTTATAATGTAGGTCTAATAATTTTGTTGTGATTTTACAAATGAATAAAACCATTTTTATCTAATATAATTTTATATTTTGATTCGTATATGCTTTAATTAAGGTGATTGTAACTGTTAACGATAATTCAAAAGTTTTAAATTAAAGAAATAATGGTTCAAACATTTGTTGGATTTTATCTTCAATAACGCATTTTATTTCGATTGTTTCCTTTTTTCTTCAACACCTAAGCTTATTGTGATTCTGTGATTTCCCTAATGTGAATTTACTTTTAATAAGCATTGGTTAACATTCTTATGAGCAACTCGAGGCATTTGTGCGAAGCTGTAAGTAACATTTGTTTGCAAGTTTGGAATATATTCAAATAAGTCTTCGCTGGAATTTTAATTATTTTCATAATAATTGTACGTTTCCTTCACTTTCGATTATCGCAACGATTCGATTTTGCAACTTCAAATTACTTGTAAGTAAAACTGATTGAGTTTATATAAAGTTCATATCTTTTATCAACTTAAATATATTTTAAAACTTCGAAGTTCCTGATTAACGCATTCAGTTAAATTAACGTTCATAACAATCCTGTTTACATAGATATTTCAATATTTTCCTTTTCTAGAACTGCTGTTTGTGTATATGAATAATTATGAATTCATGAATAGTAAACTGCAGAATTTTGGAATGATTATATACTAGACTCTGTGTTGAAAACGAAAAGTTTTACGTCCTTTATATGTATTTTGAAGAACTTCAATATATTCAAACTGCATTAATGAGTCTTCGTGTTTTGACAGATATTTTTCTTGTTGGTTTTAAATTCAGCTCTTAAAAAAGAAGCATTGATAAATTTTCATATTAAATTTGTAACCTAAAACGCATAATTGATATTATGATATGCTTTGACTAAAATTCTGGATATGTGTATGCAGTTTTGTAAACTAGATTGACTCACCTGATGTGTGGATGTTTTTAAATTTTCCACAGCTATGTGCTTCGCATGATAATGCAATACTTAAAATTTCATTTAAAACCATTTATTTGAACAGGTATATTAAATAAATCAATAGCTAAATGCCTACTAAAGGGTTTAATAATAAATACATATTTCAAACAACGTGTTATTTTATAGATGTAAAATTTTTTAAATAAAATAAAGTTGAAAATCTGGATTTCAAAGCACAAACCATATAATAATTTGAGATTAAAACTTTTTAAGATAGTTGTACTAGCATCTTACGGCTATGTTTGAATTTATAATCATTAAATAATAATTTTGTTCCATGTTGAGTATTTTTTTTACTGTGCGGTTTTTACTATCTCACGGCCTTAAGGTTATTGTTTCAATCTCCAGAAATTTCTCAATTTTGTATCCGTTTCTTACATAAATAGTAAGGTAAAAACGCAGTAAACTCCTTTTGATCCATGCTTTTATGTTCGTTACATTGTTTCTTATTGGTGTATGCCTTTGAAAGAAGTTCACAAGCAAATTATGAAGCTGGGATTGCTTAACCGGGGAAAGATAAGTACGTCTAAAAAGAAAGAGAATTTAATCGACGGAATTTGCAATTTATTCATGTTACAGTTGCACGTAACAGGCAGAAATGGTTACCACATTTAAAATTCAGCTACAATCAGACTCAGGAAGGCTGAGATGAAATGGAATGAGTAAGAATTGACGTATTGTATTATTTGCATACAGTAGTGTACACAGGAATTTTTCAAGGGGGATCCAGAGCCGAAAGTCCATCGTTCTTGTATCATGCTCCTTTTGATTTTGTCTATTTTCGGGAGCAAAAAACTAATTATTGAATAAATAATTAGCATTAACTAATAAAATTAACCATTAATAACAAATACTTAATTAAATTTTACATTCCATATACTTAGAATTATAATCAATCAGAAAAAATCAAAGACTTTCGGGGTTTTCCAGAACCCCAGGATCCTCCCCTTGTGTGCGCCACTGTATGCATATTCTATTTCATCACACAGTGTTAGACATATTTTGTTGGCAATATATACCTCAGTCGATCATGCTGTACTTAATCCCATTGCGTTAATCGTTATAACTAATGCATTTAACTTCTTTACACTATCGTCAAAGATAGGATTGGTGTCGTTTCAGAATGTCATAGAAATCAAATGGCATCAAGTGGTTTCCCCCAAAGAGATCCACCTCTGTCTTAGTGGACATGACAATCAAATCAGATTGAAGATAAGTGGTTTTGCTGTACGAAGTAACACATCTGGAAGACTTGTTTCTTGGTGGTAAGAGTCGCAATTGTAAATGATGCTAAATAATTTTTAGGACCATTACAATAAAAAACTTTTTTTGGCCAGCATTACGTTTAAGAGGCAGTCTGCAGACATTTGCAGTCACATTAATGAATACTCACTGCAACTCCATTTCCAACAAGGCAGTGCTCGACTGCATACTACTGGTGTCCCAAGAGTTCGTCCACAGTATGTCAATATATTTTCGTGGCCGTCAATTTCACCAGATCTGTCACCGATAAAAAATTGGAGGAGATATGACAGTTGCACCCGTGCCCCATAATCTGCAGGAAATACGTATAAAGGTTGAAATACCATGGGATGGGTTGTGTCAGGTTTTCTGAGAGACAATGTGTTATTCATTCAATCGGTATTCGAATACCATATAGAATGATACACCGTTCGGACTTTTGCTCAATAAATTTTGCATATTTCTGTAGTAAATTTTAATAGTTTGCCATTCTATAAGCATTAATAACTGCATTGAATTCAGACAATTTTTTCTAATTTTTTAGTCTTATATGTCTTAGTCTATATATGTTTATAGATATCACAGCACATACTGAAAATTATAAAAATTAAAACTGAACAAGACGACCTTACTTATTGTACATTTTTAGCACAATAAGAAGGAAGCATGCTTAAATTTGTAGACAATTTGTGAGTGACAAGATCCGAAATTAGTACACACAGCTGACACCTCTGGCAAATAACTTGGCGGTAACTCAATAAGGTGTAGAATCTAACTGGATTTGGGCAACAGATACATACAAGTCAAACATAATTTCCACCGGAATTGAGAAATTTGTTATAGTACACAATCAGTTTTAAGAAACCACTTTGTTAAATCTCGGTGTCCTATAAAGCAGTAAATTACTGCACAGCCTGCTCCACCTCAGCACTGTTTTGGAAGAATTTTTTTCACTGATGATTGGGGATACTTTCATGTCACTGCAGTGATCTTAAAATCAGCGGTAAGGTTACGCACCATGTCTCATCTCACCATTGATAATTCCGAACAAAAAAACTCATTTCCTTCTTCCACGTACCACATCAAGTAATATAGTCTGAACCCCATTCTTTTACTCTTGTGATCGAGGATCAGGGGTTTCGGCATGTATCTTGTAGACACTTTTCGGTAACCCATACGCGATCGAGCATGTGATAGGCTTGAGGACGATCATTATGCAGTGTGAATGTCACTCTGCCATCATTATAGGGCTGTCTATTAGAACCATTTCCTGCACTGCAGCAATGTTACTTTCATTCGTATACTTAGAGTGGTGGTTACTGACCTTTATCTTCCACATTAGCCTTCGTGAATGAAGGACACATTAGTCCCCCATACTCATTCATAGAGAAAAAAGTGCATTTCCGTCGGTCACTACATTGTCAGCACACGTCTTTCTGCCTTTGTGATTTGTATCAGAACAACTTCGGGCAAGCTGGTCTACTGATACTCCCAATTCTTTGCTACTCATGCGTCATTCCTTCTACACTGATGTTCCTTCCGTCGCTTAAACGGAAATTCTTGTAGTTTATTATAGTGACTGTTTATTTCATATGTTTCATCTTCTTTTAAAACCATGACGAAGCATACTTTCATACGATTGCTTTTTAATTAGATCAATGTTTAAGGAATAATTTTTTAGTCTTACAATGAGTTTAATACCCTCAGGAATGGTACTAAATGTTATTGAATAAAATTCATCCTCTTCCTTTGCAAACCAGTCAATTCTCTCCAATTGTGTAAGATTAAATCAGCCATGTAGAAACAGAAAGGGGACATTTTTCTTAAACCGTGTTCTTTCAACACCAAATGAGTTGCAGCGGCAGCCTAGTTGTCAAAGTAATGGAAATGTGCCTGTCATGTCAGGACCTCGAGCCTATTACCGCTGAAGACCCTACGTGCAGAAGGGGCCGATGCACGTTAAACATGTTGAAGCTCAAACGTCCTCCCTTTGGTGTGATGTAGAAGTTAGGAGAGGGGTGCCTACTCTGGTGACGTCCTTGTCACCTGACAATTTTTCAAAGTTATGAGGTCCTTCACCAAAATCCCTCGATTGACTGAATAGGGCAACATTTTTATTCACTCACACAATACCTAATGAAACTGAGTAGGTTGAACGTTTTGAATAAATATAAATTCATTTGAAGTTTTATTTTGCATAAAGTTATGTAGTGTTTTTAAACTTATTTCTTACCCATTCCCGTGCTGAAAAATTGACTAATACTGGCAATTTGTAGAAATGATTTTTTTTACACTTGCAGTACACTCTTGAAAGCGTACAAAATCAAAATGTATGCTTAACTATTACTACACGCCCTCGAGTTTTAAATTTATCTAATCACGCATCATTACAGAGATTTGGTTTATTTAAATAAAAATATTAATTATACACATATTCCTAAGGAAAAATTTCAAAATTCTTCGGGACCTTCTTGTATTTAATGAGCTTGGCATCGAAAATAAAATAAAAAATAATTTAATGCTTAAAAATTGAAAATATCTAGAATGGATAAAATTATCTTTCAAAAAATTATATTAGTTTTATGTTTGTCAACATTTATGTGTTAAAAAATTTTTAAAGTCTTTGAATTGTAATTAATAAAACTGTAGCTCTCTCTCTCTCAGTATGTAATGAGAAATTAATACAATATTTTAAGTTATGATTGTTTTGTGTGATGAGCAATATAATTAAACTCCTAATTATGTCAATATCGATAAATTAAAATTTAAAAGCATTACATTTTCATTTCGATATATTTAATTTTTCTATAAAACATTTCATGGCAGGTTTCCCTTTCTTCCATGGAATAATTGAAATTAACTTATATTTCATGCTGGCATGACATATACAACAACAATAATAATTTGACTTCTTAAGCTAATGGAACTATGATTTCTCCCTGTACAATTTAACTTATATTTAAAGTAGGTACCTAGAATGCCGTATGCTGTGATAAAAGTTTCGAATTTTTGAAAATAAAAGAAAATAAAAAATGATCTCAAATGCATTGAATTTTCAGAGAAAAAAGTACAGGGTCTCTTACAGTAACTTTGCACCACACAACAAATTAGGTAAATTATTTTTTCCATGTCTCGGTTCTTGTAAATTATTAGGTGTACAACTTTGCTTCCGCCGTTTTGCAAAAGATGACTGTAGCGGTAAGTGGTAGTCGAAATGAACAGATCGTAGATGTCATACAATAAGCTTAGGTATTTGTAAACACAGCGCCATCGAAATATTAGTCGATTTGTTTCTGCATCATAAAGTTATTCTCGATGAAACATGTCAGCTTACGAGCCAAATTCTCGTCATTTGCGGGAGGTTTTAATTTTTGCTTTAATATGAAGAAATATGCGGCCGAGGCTTATCGAAAGCTCTCAAATACCTATGGTGAGGCCTTAGTGAAAGAACATGCCGAGAAGGGTTTCAACGCTTCAAGAACGGTTATTTTGACTTCGAAGACCAGCATGGCATTTGGTGGGACCAGCTCGACGTAGTGTATTATGAGTTATTAAAACCGACTGAAACAATCACAGGCGATCGTTATCGAACGCAATTATTGAATCTTAAATGTATAATCAGTTTTTTTACAATAAAGTCTCGATTTTCGCGGAAAAAAAACGGCGGAAGCAAAGTTGTATACCTAATACTTAAGAATAAATAAAATAGTGAGCAGGCTTTAATATATTTCTTTTAAAAAATGCCACCTTTATCATTTTTTCTATATGACTTAAACTTCACCTTTGGGTTACTGAAACATAGAAGATGAAAAGAAAATGAATGTTAAAATATCCATGTATCTCTAATTCAAAACAATGTTTGCATTTTTTCAAGTAAATTAACGAAAAACTCTAAGAATATTGTCAATGTTACTTAACAAATAAAATAAGTGAAATCCTTTTTGCTAAGATTTAGTGTTTACTACGTTTTTTAATGGTAATAATAGCATAAAATATTTCTTTTAAATTTAAGTAATGTGATAATTCTTTGACTTTCATTAAAAATGCTTTCTTAAACAAACACGATTTCTGATTGCAGAATGAACAATTTTTCTTCTGTATCCAGATATAAAAGGTTTATATTTTAATCATGTATGGGATGAAGATTTTTGCAAACGTGTAATAAATGGCTACATAGTAAAAGTTTTATGATATCTTTTAACCCTTCAGGACCGGGGGAAGGAGAAAGAAGTGTTTCCCCAGGCCCGCACATTCTGAGAGTATATGCATGCACGGAACCGGATGAATTTCCCCGCTAAGCCTAACTTCATTAAAAAATTCATATAAAATCTTTAATGCTATCAAATAATCTAAAATTTGCAATTTACTATCATTAATAATATCTGAAAATATACATTACTAAACGTTTAGCTCTATTTAAAAAAATGTGGATTTTAAAGAAAAAGTTTTTATTTTAATTAACAAAAGAAAAGTGTATTTTTTTTCACCATGATGCATACAATATAACAGATGCAAAACACACATAGACATACTAAATACTACTTTTCCAATCCCAAACGATAAATTTATTCTCACATAAACTTGTTGTAACTTCAATTGATACAAATATTTTATAAATAACAGCATCGTTATTTTATTTTAATTTAATAATTATATTACGGATATAATTAAAAAAAATTCGGAGCCGGAAACACATATTAAAGTACAAAGCTCAGTGAAATATTATTTAAAAAAATGGACTTTATCCGTCACCTAATGCCTGTAAAAATTAATATAAAAACGCTCCGCACTCAGATCACACCGGTGCTATCATAGGCCTCAGAGCAGGGAAAGTGAATCACATATATGATACCATGGACCCTAGAGAGAAAAACGCTTGATGACATATGTGAGATCCTGATCCTGAACGGGATAAAGTTTTCAATTTAAAATTGTTGCTCTAAAATAAAAATGTTCTACTAATGTACCACTCATGAAGAGTTGTTTATTTTTATCTGTACATTAAAGGATACTTAATTTAGTTAAACAATCCTTAAAAGAAATTAACATGATAGTAATAATTTTCTAGAAAAATTATACAAAAATAGTATTTTTATAAGAAAGATTCGTCCTAATGAGAGTTTTATACACTATGACTTCATGCCACAAGCACTGAGATTTCTTCCACGTAAATAAAATCTTACCAACGCACCCACAAACAGGCTCAGCATGATAAAAATAATTATGTTGCTTTTTTGTATATTTTAAGTTTCTTTGTAGTATAAACATTTTGTCCCTTGAGTTAAATATTTTTGTAAGTTAAATCATTGAGTTTTGCGTATCCGTCATAAGTAGCATCTGGAAACTAAATTTCCCTCCAAAAGTATTTTATAATACATGATGTGAATGCAGTGTTTCAATTTAAATATTAAGTCGCATGCTGATTAATCTGATTGCTTAAAACTATGAAATTATACCCATTAACATTATTATTATGATATTATTGTAATCTCCACAATTAATCGGCTCATCCACCGAATGTAATCATCCATGCTAACCTAATCAGCCTCTTCCAATTTACTATAGTGCAACACGGAAATGACATCCAGTTGAATGGTATAAACTACGCAACTGACTCATTTGTGACATATAATTTCTATGCACCAACATTCCAGATTCGAACATGCTGCCGTTTGATATGAATAATTAGTGTACTCGTGTACGCTCGCATCCTATCCACGCGTCAATGTGATATGAACAGGTCTCGATTGACATGTATTGTCATACTTGGGTATGCATCAGCAGATGCAACTGTCTCATTCCCAGCAATCTGCAGGTTCATTACGCATAGAGCATCATCAGTTCGTGGAACAAATATTTACATTTTAATGACATTAATTTAAAGCAAAATATTATGTTTTTGGCAAATTATTTTGTTTTGAAAATTGTACTCACATCTACGTCAATCCTCTACTGTTAGTATCATTGTAAGATGCATACGACCATATATTTGTTCAATTTACATCGTAATTAAAATATAACATTATAATACTTCGAAATAAATATACTTTTGGTATTTTCAAGGAAAATATGCTACAGGTTAATTTCTTACCTAAGGAACGAAAAATATATAAATTTTGACAATATTATATTAATACCAAATACAACAATATATTAAAATTAAACTTGATTACTTATTTATATACTTAAAATAAAAATGGAAAGTATATGTTTGCCGTTTCACAAATACTTCGCTTGCAATCTTGCGTGAACAAAAAACTTCAGTGCTACGTCAACTATTTGCTAAATTTCAAGTTTTCAAAATATATGTAATAAGATGAATATGATTGATTTTTAATATTCTTGAAATATTTTTATCACATTAATGTAAGTAGTTTTATCCAGTCTTCGTATTCTAAGACATATGCTGCTTCTGTGGAATTGCAATCATTTTCTAAAATATCTTACCATGTAAAATGTTTTATACACAGAGAAGAAGTTCTGATTTGATACTATTGAATTGATAAAATGTTTCTCAATATATCAATTATTTTACTAAATTCTTCCACACTAATAATAAGATAAACACTTTTCACAACTAAAAATTTGAACTTTATGTTTTCGTTTTTCATCAGTTTACTTGATAATACAAACCACCAACTATAAAATTTCCTATATGTATCTAAAAAAGTTTATTTTAAAATAAATTGCAGCGAAGTGTTTTTTCTATAAAACTTTGATTATTTGGCTTGTGTTAATGTGAAATGAGATACATTTTCTGCTGTCTGGAAATTTCATTCTCATGGAAGTAGAATTTACGAGGATAAAAAATGCTATTCCTTACAAGTGGTCGAATCACTTCCAAAGAACAGAAAAAAATCAGTTAAAAGTCATATAGTACTCCTGTCTATGTAATTTAGCCAAAGAAACAAAATAAAAGCTATTTATTCGATTTTATTTTTACTTAAAGATTTTAAATTGAAATACAAACACACACACACACACACACACACACACACACACACACACACACACACACACACACACACACACACACACACACACACACACACACACACACACACACACACACACACACACACACACACACACACACACACACATATATATATATATATATACAGAGAGAGAGAGAGAGAACGAAGCGGTGATACAATAGCAAAGTCGTAGGCTTAAGACTATGAATTCATGGTTAAATACACACATAGTTATTTATATATTTAGAATGCAAATTCCATGGAGGATTGTAGACGTTAAAAGTTCTGTCTGAGTGTTCTACAATAAAAAGTTTTGTGTGGTAAAATCTTTGGTTCAAATATTATTCTATGAAAAACAGAAGGTAAAAAAATAAATAAATAAAACAGAAAATCATATGACAGGTATTTTGCTTCAAAAACTTCACATACAACAATCTGATAAATTCCCTTGTTTATCTTTTTGCATAAATATCAGAAGACTAAGTGCAGCTCTTGGAAAATTTTGAAACATGTATTTATCATGCATTCAAATTAGATGACAATAAGTATACGAATATTCCTCTTAAGAATTGGTTTGAAAATATTAATTTAATATGATTACTAACCTTCTCTTGTATGTGTGTACACATGAGAATACTTTTTTTTATATTTAGAATCCTACGACATGTTTTTTACAAGAGACGCCACGCACCTATATCTAAAAAAAAGTTATATTTAAGAGTATTATTATTGAAATCTAACTTTTAAAAAAAACAATTAACTTAGTGTTTTGTCTAAAAATGCAAAAATAGTGTTTAAGAGTTGACACACATTATATACATACATATATATATATATATATTTATATATATATATTTATATATACATATAAATATATATATATATATATCTATATATATATTTATATCTATATATATATATATATTTATATATACATATAAATATATATATATATATATATCTATATATATATTTATATATATATATATATATATTTATATATATATAAACATATATATTTATATATATATGTATATGGTTTTTTTATATTTTTTTATTAAATTTTGAATTTAACACAATAATAACTACTAGTGATGTCATGCCTATAAAAATTCTATAAGTGATTTTTGTAGCAAAATTACTTAAATAGTTCAATTTAAGTTTCTTAAGGGGCTTTATTTAACTCATACTTTTTTTAACTCTCCAAGTCTTCGCTTGATTGTAACACATTTTTAGTTTAACCACCTAATGAGAAAAACCCTCTTTACCACAGTTTTATCATCTAAAAAATATTTGCTGTTTTCAAGAACAAATATGCCATGTTACATCATTTGTGTGTTCTGACCATTTACAGATGTCATTAAAGGAAATCTTGTTTCTGAAACTTCCTTTTGAGAAAGCTATAAAACTAAATATCTCTGGAATAAAATAATGCTTATGCGTATTGTACAACTCTTCAAGCGTGTTCTTCTGGTTTTTTTGAGTTGTAGTTTTAGGTGCTGGGAAATGTACAATTATATAGCAAAAAGTCTCTTTTTTTCAATGATTGCTACAAAATAAACGCTTCTCTAAATAACTTTTTTAACTCTCATGAAATCGAATAATCATATATATATATATGTATATATATATATATATATATATATATATATATATATATATATATATATCAAAACTTTAAATATTGAAAATCATTTATGGAGACAAACCCACACCAAAAGCACTTTAGAAAAATATGTATTAAATACATCAATATTATTTTAAAATTAATAAAATATAATACAAGCTGTCTCAAATTTTTAAAACACTTTAAGGTATATTGTTTATGATGAAAAAGAAATAATATATATAAAAAATTTCATTTATATATATAAAATACCAAATCAATTTAAATATTCAACGTCTGAAAATTTAAAGTTTTTTTTAGTTATTTATCTTATATATTTATTAGAATGAAGTTTAGTGACAGTTACGTGGTGAGTTTTATTGCAGAAAAATGCCAAAATACTATTATTAATATTATTCCTAATTTCTTAAATGTTCTACCGTATTTCCTCTTTTGAGGTTAACGCATATAGTCACAAAACCATTCCGCTAAATTCGTCAAAAAAAGAAACATAAAACTTGATTGAAGTGATAAATTCTAAAAATAAAAAGCTCTAGAACTATTCACTCTAACTTTTCTAATAATCATTTAGCAAACACATAATGTGCTTTAAGAAATACTTATATATTCAACAAACACACAAATTCATTCGTTGCAAATATTCTTTCGTAGAAATAAAATTTAATGTTTAAATATATTTTTCTTTTTATTCTTTGTAAATACGAGTTCGCGTAACATTTACTTCTCTAGAAACGATAAGAAAGAATGTAAAATATTCATCCCCAAAGGAACCGTCTTCTGAAATTTCAAGCTCTTAGCTATTTTTATATATATATATATATATATATATATATATATATATATATATATATATATATATATATATATATATATATATATATATATATATATATATATATATATATATATATATATATATATATATATATATATATATATATATATATATATATATATATATATATATATATATATTTATATATATATATAAATATATATATATATATATATATATAAATATATATATATATATATATTTATATATATATATAAATATATATATATATATAAATATATAAATATATAAATATATAAATATATAAATATATAATATATAAATATATATATATATATATATATATATATATATATATATATATATAAATATATATATATATATAAATAGAATATATATATATATATATATATATATATAAATAGAATATATATATATATATATATATATATATATATATATATATATATATAGCTCTTATATTATTAAATAAGATTCTCCTGATGAAAGTCAAAGTGCAAATGTAGCGGTAAATATTTGATTTTCGAAATGAATATTCCATAAATAAACATGCAATGGGAGAGAAGAGCTTTGAGATCATATTTACTTTCCTCACTGCGAAATATGCTTACTCAAAGAAAATTCGTTTTTACAAATGCAGAGCAGAAGCAGCTGATGGCTAATTTTCATATTTTATCCACCAAGAAACTTTGCAAGGACTGTTTTTCTTTATTATACTGACATTGTTTTTGCAAGTGGTAGATTTTGTTCTGAATTGAATCTATTTGTTCTGTACTCTTTGTTGGAACACTTGGATGGTTTCTCGCCTTAGAACTGTGATGCTTTTTCTTCAACTATATATCACGTTACATGTTTAGTCAAAATAGTGTAGCATTGATATTATTATTATTGAGTATCTCTGAAATGTTCGCATTTGATTATATTTGAAACATATTGGATTCTTTATATGGACCAATTAAATAAGCGCGTGATTTTCTGATTTTTTTAAATAAAATTTAATTGATAAGTTTTTAAGAAAACAAATTCCCTGGATCTATTTAAATATTTATGCTGCTCAAACTTTCAATGTATTAAAAGATATTTATATATGTGCCTTAAAATACACTAATTAGCAAGAAATTATATTTTATAGAAAACAATGTGTTATACAATTGTAACTACGCAGAGAGAGACGAGAGAGAATATTAACATAGACAAACTATTCTACTTTAAAGCCACTATAATATGAATAATTTCTCTTGATCTTAATTTAAAAACTTATTTTAATTTATATTATTTCTGTTGTAATTTATTCACTCCAATTGAGAATATTTTTTTAAATAAATAATACACATAGTAATTTTTACAACAAATATACATTATAAATATATTATGCAAGCTTTTCTTAAAGTTCTCGTGTAATGGATAGATAAAATTAGATGCACACCTTTTGATGATAAAAGTTAGAAAAAAAAACCATTTCACTTTATACTTGAGAATGATAGAGTTCTATGCTTAAACTTTAAGAAAGGACTGTACAAATAGCTCCTTTACGGTTCAGATACCAAAGCCTTTCACTAAGCTTTAAGCATTTTCGGGCTGGCGAATTCCAAAGACTTAAAATGTTTTATCAACTTGACATGCTGTTCGAAGTAAGGCTTTTGACTTTCAAAGCACATAAATGAATTTCAATGCAAGAAGATAATATCGAGTACTTGGTATAAAACACACTTGCTAATCCTGAAGAGAGAGTTTCTTGAAACCATTTTTATGAGAAGAAAAATTCCTGCTGCAAATACTATATTAATGTATTATAAACTCCTGTTTGTGAAAATTGCAACACCATGAAGGAAGCATCATAGTTGAATGAAATTTAATACACAGTTGAGTGGTAATGGTACAAATAAATGATTACATTTTCACACCAAACAAACAATTAAAAGAGATAGAAATTTGTATTTTGTGTGGCCACCACGCGCCACAGTAAGAGCTGCTACACGACGCGGTATGGAGTTAAACAAACTTTGAATATCTGCCTCCGGAAGAGTATTCCATATTGTTTGTATGCGCAACCAAAGTTCATCTGTAGAAGCAACAGGACGAAGATCACGAGCGAGACGCCGCCCAACGATATCCCACACATGTTCAATCGGTGACATATCCGGCGAATACGCAGGACAAGGAAGAAGCTGTACCTGCTGCAAATCAAGGTAGGATTTGACAGTCTTGGCGACATGTGGAAGGGCATTATCCTGCTGGAATACAGCCCCTGGCAATCCTTGCAGGAAAGGAATAGCTTGGGACTGTAAAACTTCGTTTATGTATCGGGTACTGTTCAAATTGCCCACAATTTGTAGCAATTGTGATCGTCCATGATATGCTATGGCACCCCAGACCGTAACTCCGGGTGTTCGTCCACTGTGGCGTTCGATAATGCACTCCGGAATGTGCCGTTCACCGGCATAGCACCTGACACGAATTCGATCATCATGGTGCCACAAATTGAAGCGGGATTCATCAGAAAAGACGACCTGCTGCCAATCAGTACGCCAGCTCCTATGCACATTGGCCCATTGTAGCCGCAGGTGGCGATGGTTTTGCGTGAGAGGAATCCTGTATAAAGGAATCCTTGCACGCAGCCCACGCTGCAGCAAACGTCTCCGAATTGATGAAGCACGCAATGAAACACCTGTAGCTGTTGACCACTGTGCTGCCAATTGTCTAGAAGAAGCTGTGCGGTCCATCTGAGCCATTCCTACCAGGAGTCTGTCATCGCGAGCTTACGTCACATTTCGGGGTGTCCTCTCCAGGATTCCGAGCTGTCCGACCCTCGTCCGTCCACTGCTTCGAAAGACGCATGATTGTGCTGCAGTTACGCTGCACACGAGCGGCTACTGCACGATAAGACAATCCAGCTTCACGAAGGCCGACGATTGTGCCCCGTTCAAACTCCGAAATTTGCTCAAATTTCACTCCCTTTCGTCGACGCGGCATAGTAAAGATTCAGTTAACGTTTACACTAGCATATAACTACAGATAATCCTACACGCCTCGCTACAGCCGTCTATTTATATTCGGTTTGATCAGCCCTTCAGAGGGCGCTGCTCAGCATATGCATGCGCTACCGGTCTGCAATTCTAATCATTTGCATATCATGCTCTACTTTACATTTCCTGAAAATTTCAGCTCACTCGCGTAGGTCCTTCGTGGTGTTGCAATTTTCACAAACAGGAGTATAGATCTATTTATGGATGCAAAGATGCATTCAATATGAAATTCTCATTAGATTATTTATACATTACTTTAAAAATGGTAATTATTTGTATTAAAATAAATTGCTAAAGAGTAAATTATATTAAAATTTATGTTTCTTTAACTATTAATGCTTATATATTCTTTAGGAAATACTTTCAGGGAAATAATATTATAGCTTATTTTTTTAGTTATATCAGTGTTTCTCAAACTGTGGGGAACGCCCCTGGAGAGTGCGCTAGCCCTACGAGGGGGATGCCAGCATATTAGAAAAAAAAACTTTAAAAATATTTTTTTTGGAATGAAGTAAAACAAATTTTTTCGGACATAATAATAAATACATATTTACACTGATATAATTTTTTTTATCATCTGGTGATCATGAAAAATAAAAGATTTCACTTCAAACGCTCATTAACTATCTTTGATCCTATAACCAAATAAAAAAATACATTTTGTTTGCTTTACTGTAATCCCACGACGAGAGATTTTTTATTACGTTTCTTTTAACCCCTAAACTACTACTTTTGATTATCATATATTTGACCTTCAAACTTACTGGCATGTTTCCTTTGGTCTCTTTTTCTTTTACGAAAGTTGTAAATAATATTTTTCTTTTGCTTTTTTTCTATGTGAATGAGTTTATGATACATGGATAAGCATATTGAGCACTTTGAAGGGTTATTTGGCCAATATGTATTTTTTTGAGTATTCTGAAACATATAATGCATAATGAAAAATGATTTACACAATTATTTTTCAAAACATACTACTCTTTCCCCCATGAACAATTTTGTGGTTTTTATTGCTGTGTTTTACGACTTATTATGGTTTACAAATGTAAATTAGCAGAATATAAAAAAATGACCATCTGTGATCTCTATCGAAGTAAGTTGAAACTAATCAAGCAATTGAAGAACATGCTTAAATAATGCATATTAATCAAGATAGCGAGAGTAAATATGAGAAAAGCGATATACATGAAGCGTTTGAGTTGAATTGAAATTTCCAAATCCTGCCTAAATAGCTCGTATCAAGGAAACTATGAAGCCATAATGTAGTACTTCGCCTTGTCAAAAAGACACAAGGAAGAAAAAGTTCAAATGCTATTTGTAGATTATTAAACGACAGTAAAACTACAAAAACGTGAACAAAATATGAGTTTTCCTGGAAAATAACGTTCATGTATTGTTGACGAAAAGTATCTGTGATTTATGTCCTTTATTAAGGACACGCACATTTGGAACCTTTTCCCTAGGTTTATCGGATTTTTTCTCAAATTATCCAAGAAAAATTGAAAAGTCCTGGAAAGAAGGTAAGTATATTTACTCCTAATTAAGTTATTTACTGGAATTGTGGTTTTTATCGTGTATATTAAAACTACTCATAAAATAAATTATTGATTTTAAACAAACTAAAAAAACACGTTTTCATAGTGGATCGAACTAAAAAGTAAAAAATAAGTAAATAAAAATATATATTACTTAAAAATACCATATACAAAATTTAATACTTGTCTTGTTAAATTGTACGGTTTATAATTATGATCGTATTGTAGCTTTAGCGTTCCCCCCATAATGCATTATTATTGCATTTAATATGTTATTATTTTTTCGGGGGGTGCGATAAAAAGCATGATTGAAAATTGGGTCGCCAGTAGTGAAAGTTTGAGAGCAACTGTTCCAAAGCAACACGAAGGCAATTACCACCAATAATTTCAAACAAGGGTTAAGTGCTGTAATCGCACTCTCTAAACTTCCTCACCCAGTTAACGAACATTTAGATCCACAGCAGATTAAACATGGATCAGGCCCTCTATTCAGCGAGTTTCACCACACGAGCTCACGGCCATGACAACTGGGCTACCACAGACACCCAGGGATGAGTCAAGGTCTCATGGGTTTAAAAATTAATTAAAAAAATTATGTCCTTTGACTAAAATATGACGACGAAGCAATGGCCTTACAACCGGATTGCGGATTCAATTTTAAATAGAGTCAATATACATAACCTTAGTCGCCCATCCAGTATAGATTTTAGCGAAGCTGGCTGCAGTGCCGTTGGGCCCGGGTTCTAATCCCACTGAAAACATGGATGTTTGTAAATGTATAGTGCTTTCGCGACATGGGGGGTACTCTAAATTGCCCTCGAACAGCAAGCCCTCTCGTGAGGTTGGTGGAAGTGGAAGGCTGACAGAAAACCACTGACGACCCCTATGTGTCCTCCCTCAAAATTGGGGGAAACAGAGCTAAATCGTTCTTTCTCCTGTATGGTGCTCAAAGCTACGGATAACGACTGTCATTACTTAGCTCTTTACCATGTTCAATTTCGTGGACTTTGATCTTGCTTTTGCCGATCAGGTGGCATTAGTAACAGCACATAACCTGAACTTTGTCATACATTTTTATTCCCAGAACTTTGCAATTATTTTTTGGGAAAAATTAAAAAAGCTGGTAATTTTTTTAAAAATTTACTTTATTTTTAAAATTTCAAGCAAATAGAAAAATGATCATGTGCTGCAAGTGACTCTACAGAAATGAGTGCAATCCAGTTTGAAAATTTTGAACGTGATCACGTTGAAATTGAAGTACCAGAATAGGCTGATTTTTTTTCAACCAAATAAAGAAAATTGCCTATAATAAAAAAGATGACAAAACCATTGTGTCTGCAAAAACAATATTTGCATGAAATGTAATCAAAAACTGGGTGCAGAATGCGAAAAAAAATCTCACAAAAAATTGTTGTATTTTATATTTTCCTATAAATGTTATTTCCAAAAAATAAGTACTATTTTTCTCTGGTTCATATTTTCAGAATCTGAGATTCAAAATAAATAGAATGTAGTTTATAAAATTAATTTTCATCCCTTTTTTGAATTTTTAAACAACATTGACACTTCTAATCTCATTTTGGAATGCAAAATAAATTTTACTAGTACTTCTGTTTTAATTACAACTTTTGCATGATAAATGTAATATTTGTTTTCGAATTTATGAAAATGTTAGAAATTTCATCGAGAGGTTATTTCCTTTTTCAAAAGATATGTATTCGGTTCCAAATTGAATATTTTTCTTAATTTTTGAAAAATTTGCCAAATTGTACCTCAATCCAGAATTATTGCAGCCATTTTACTTTTTCAAACTGTGGCTCGCTCGACTTCTCGAATAGAAGAATTATTCCAAGGAGAAAAGTGGAAAGTAGAGATCCCTTAAGAATCTCCAAAACAAAGTTCTTTCTAAATAAGATTAAACTGCGGGAGTTTTTTCCCATTAATTTAAGCTTAAGAATTTACTAATAACACAAGAAAAGACAAAGGAACAGATTTCTTACCTTTGCGTGACTTTTTCCCTATAAAATAATGTTAGTAACTGTAGTTGAATTTTTCTTAAATTGAAATCTTGTTACAAATTTTCTTAAATATCTTTTTTCCTCAAATTCAGCAACCAAATGACATTTTAAGTTTAATTCCATATCTACTATCGTAGAATGCGTGGATAATAGAATTGTGTAGAAAAAGAAAATTAGGTAAACATAATTTTTCTGTATTGGCTGTAGTTTAGGCTTGTGTTCTATATCCAAAACATTCTTAAATGACAGATTTTTCATTAGAAAAAAAACATTTAATCTAGATCAGCATCAAAGGACTTTGCAATTACAACTCTCACTCCCAAACTAGTTTGGAAAATTTTCAGAGTTCCGAAGACTGTGATTCAAGATCTTTGAATCTGGCAAACACTTGTTCCATACCCCACAAAATTCGTAACTGTAGTCATATACAAATTGTTAGAAACGGTTATTAAACAAAAAAGAAACCTCAATTTAGTTAGGATTAACGTCCTTTTAGTCCTATATGGGGAACATTGGAAACAATACACACTGGTCACAATTAGGACACACTGGTCAGACTTCTTCTAAAGCCATGATTCATCACGGAATAAGCATCAAAATACTTAAACAAAATTAGGAGGCTTTTAAATGTTTTAGTAAGAGATTGGGGTAGTGGTATTATATAGATTTTGCCTCGGTCAAATAAAAGTGTAAATCTGTGTGTGTGTGTGTGTGTGTGTGTGTGGCACAAACCCAATAATTACCAATATTCAACTTCATGGTCTTTGGTGAAATTAAGCCTGAAACTCAGATCTCTGGACTTGCTCGCAACCATAGGCACTGGGTAAGGTTTTAAACAGACTGTTTTCGTGGTGTTTTAATGTTGGAAAAGCCATTTTTTTCATCTGCCCCTTCTGTAATTTACATAAACACGCGAGTTGCGTGAGAACTTTTCATTTGCATGTTCATTCCAGATGAATATGCAAATTTACAGTAGCACTGCAGATGACGTCGTCGTCAGACGTATTTGTAAATGACGCCATAGCGTTTCTGATTGGTTGTGCACTTCACACGGTACACGTGTGGCGTATAATTTTTTTTGTTTCATATATACCCTATTCTTTCTTGTCCATTTTCAGATAGGGGGCTGTTTAAAGGAAAACCTTTAAAACTATTTTTTTTTGCCTCATCAATGCTGAACCTTTAAACGCAATTTTTAAAGTGCACCTTAGTAATGACAACGGTTATGGACATGGAGAATCGTGCCACTTCAGCAATGTGAGGTTTTTGTTTTAAAAGGATCCGAGTGACGGGGGAGGGACAACCCGAAGTTGAAATAGAGACTACAATTGAGAAACTCTATTCCATCAACTGCGCCAGTTGGAAAGAAGATGTTCGAGTCATTTTAATGGAAATAAAATATTGGAGAAAGTAAAATCCGTGGACGATGAACCCGCAAAGGAAAAATTGAATTTTGACTCCCGATGGGATTGGGCATATTTTACCACATATCTATTCTACCATATGCAAGAAAGAATACCGGAATTTGAGTTCGTGACCATGACCACTAGGTCTCCATGGCTACATTAGGTGGGTAAGAGGGATCAACTTAGATTTTATGATCATTTTGTGAGCACTAGTTTTAATTTACGTTGTCAGTAATACTTGTATCATTCTAGCACAGCATTGTTGTTGTCGTTGAACAATAACAACAATAACCTTGTTCCCAAACTTGTTTTGCTTAGGGACTTTCTAACTTTAATCCGAATATGTGCATAAGTAGTCGATTTGACATTTCTGCAATTATCTGCATGTATCAAATGCTGAGTATTGAAAGAGAAATTGTAAAATAAGTTTCTAAAATGATAAAAATCGGGTTAAGATTCACATTTTTCTAATGGGGGTGAGCTGAACCTCCGATGAATTGTCATTGCTTCTTGGTACTTATGGAAGCATGGCCCATTAGAACAAAGTTCAATAACACAAACATTTCAGCACAGAGATTCTATAGAATGAAACAATGACTCATAACTGTTATAGGTTATATAGTCAAGCTCTAACTCTTTCATGCTTGGTGATGCTTATGTTGTACCATTATGTGGTGGTACATAAAACTCCACATGTTTGAATGCCTCGGAAATGGATACTAGATGGTACATTCTCTGAACCACCACAGAGGTTAACTCCTAGCAGTTACCTCAGTTTCCAACATATGTCAGAAGCTAATTATGTACAATGGGTTTATGCAGTAGTTCATTCTTTGATCAGCTGTGAGACTGTTGCGTGGTATTTTTTGGAAATGACTGTATTGTGTATTTTTAAGTGTAAATGAAAGGGATTCTTGTGATATTAAATATAAATCAGGTAAGTACATATAAAATGTGACTAAATAAGTCAATATTGCAATACTTAGTATCTCACATGTACATTACTAGTACGAAAATATGAGAGTCCAAAAAATTTACCACTATAATATTGAAGGTCATCTTCTTTACAAATACAAAATGCATTCAGCGTTTTTTTTAGCAATAATGGATATGTTTACTGTGCCAGATAGATTTGTTGTAAGAGTTACATTTTAATAACAATTTTTTTTTAAAAAATAATATTTATTAATTCAGCGTTTCTCAAACTGTGGTGCACGCCCCTTGGGGGGCGTGATAACCCCCAAGGGGGGCGAGAGCATATCGAAAATTGAGTGTTTAAAAATTAATTTACCGGAATGAAGTAAACAAAAGACTTTCTGACATAATAAAAAGTACGCATTTACATTGATACAACTTATAGCAGTGTTTCTCAAACTGTGGGGTGTGCCCCCCTAGGGGGTGTGATATCTCAATGAGATGTGCGCGAGAATATTGAAAAATTGAAAGCAAAAGAAGTTTTAATAAAATTATTAATTTTTGTGGAAAGTAAACAAACGAAATACAACGAAATACATTCATGATACAAAATAAAATACGCGTTTACACTCATATAATACAGTTATAAATGTATCAATACTGCCCAATGTATTTGTGACAAATCTATACGGAACTTTATCACTAACCTTCTGAGTCGTCCTTTTTAGGGAAATTTAATTCCCTACCTATTTCCAATCAACTCCAAAAAGCGGACAGGATTCCTTGTTATGCAGATTAGATAAAAGATTTAAGTCAAACGGAATAGTAAAGTTTGAGCAGTAGGAGATAGAGATTGAAGCAGAAAGTTATAGTGAAGTTAAATTGAAGATTTCTTGTTTTAAGATTTAATCTCAGATAAAAGCTGAGCTGAGCTGAGCTGAATTGCAGTGTGGTAAATATTAGTCTTATTATTGCGAATGAAATTAAAATTAAATGTTCAATAAGAACATAGAATATAATTCTGGGATCTCTTATCGTGGTAATCTCTGCGTGATCGTTATTTAATTGTTAATTAATTGGATCATTAAATAAGTTAATTTAAAGGATATTACCTTTAAAACCTCATAATACTAGTTAGATATATTTGTTAAAAAGTCTTTGATTCTATTTGGATAAGATAACCAAATAAAGAAAGTTGTTTATAAAAATGGCTACTGGTTCTTACATGACTCCTATTTATTCTCGTTCTCAAAGTGAGGTCCAAGGAGACCTTCACATATTTTATAGTTAATTTAACAATACTAAGTTAAGACTGCCAGTAACCTTATGAGCTTATCATATAAAAATTTATATTTAAAATGAATATTTATCTTGAAAATTAGTTCGGTTTATAGATAATTCCTCAACTGTCGATTAATAGAACAAATCCTCTGAAATAAGCAAATTCTTCGCAAACGCCGTCAAAATTCTTTTATAACATTCAAAAGCCTTCGGAATAATTTTAAGCATAACAGTGCATGGATAAGATCGTACTTCTGAAAGACGTATATATACGTCTGGTGAAATAATCACTTCGGTTAAGCGGAACGTTTATATACGTCGGTAGCACTTAAGTGTAGCTTTAGCGTCAAAGTATATTAATACTGAAAACAATACATTGTTATTGTATGGAGGGGGTGCGATGAAAATTATGGTTAAATGGTGGGTAGCAAATAGTGAAAGTTTGAGAAGCACTGAGTTATATAAATAATGTACAAAAATGGTAAGTTTGTTATAGTACTTTTACTAATGAAATGTGTGTATACTATTACCTTAAAATACAATGCATGAAATGGCAATATTATTAAATTAACAATATTTTCGCAATACATTGTTTTTATTAAACACATGAGAAACATAATTACTCGAATACACTTGTTATTTCCTTATTTATTCTATTATTTAGAGATTTTTTTAAAATTTATCTGGACTCTTTCTATATATTTCTTTATATTTGTTCTTTAAAAGTTTAAATAGGGTTTATGTTTATAACCTATTTCCAACGTGGTCATATTAATCTCAGAAGTTGTTTTTGTTACTATGTCTGATAAGGTTCTCAGAGTGGAGAACATTAACTCCATGACTAATTTAAGCATCATGAACAAATCTTTACTACCTCATTCTGTCTTTTGAAAAAGGCACTAATTTCAAAACTGATATAGAATTTATTTCTTAGAAAGGCTAATCGTTTGCCTTATTATCCTTACAAAGAAGAAGATTCTAAATATTGTATAAAATTATAAAAATTTTCATTGCTAGGATATTCATTTGAAGATGGGATAAAAGAGATGTTATTTTGCATGAATTATGTAACATACATTTTATACTTTGTGTACTTATTGCTTTAAAAAATCAGTAGCGTTTTAATGTGAAATTATAAAGTAATGTATGTAAATTAGTGCGGTTTACCAAAAAACTTTCATCACAATACAAAGATACTCAATAATTTTTTTAACTAGTAGACAGTAATATTCTGTAAGAATTTAAACCATTTTGTCTTTGCAAGTGGGTGTTCACCCCCCACAAGTTTCGTAAGCTAATGTACTCCATAGTAAATCTTTTCTATACATTGATTCTAAAATATATATAAAAAAACCCTTAAAAAGGTATATATATATTGTGACGGGCTCACGCGTTTTTCATTAACATGTCCTTTTAGGTTCTTTGGGGCCAGAATAAATGACAATTTTTTCCAACCAACCCAAAGTAAGTAAAACGTGAAAGAAAGATGAAAATTAAAGAAGCTTTATATAACAGAAGTTAAGAGTAAGCAGGGTGGTATTTGGAGAGTGTTATGTTAGTTCGTGTGGCAAGTGTTAGGAGTATTTCAAGAAGTTAAGTGCCAGTCAACAGAAGTTACCCGTGACAGAGAGCCCTTAGTCAAGGTGCATACCACTGCACGCCAGTGAACCGCAACTTCACCTACGATTAGAAAGATCGAGGCTTCGTTGGATATTAAAGTAGGAGTGACCATTTTAATATTAGGATCTGTGACCGCATTGTAATTGAGTTTGGCGATTTAATTATTGATAGTGGTCCGGGTTACGTTATTTCGGTATTATATATTGTGTGTTTAGACACCGTAGATTCTCTCATATATAATATTATTATCTAATCTGTTATTGGTTATTGTAATATTAAGATTATGGCAGCTTCTAGTTCTTCATTTATTCCTACACCTCTAGCTCCCGCTGATATTGTAGGAGAAAGCCCCCAGCGTGGAGGGTGCCCTTACAACGGTGTCCAATGAAATATAATTTATATAACCCCGAGATAAGAGGCTCGAACGGGTGTTTTGCGAGAAGTGTACTTTTTAGGGTCCGAGAATGTAAATGAATTTTTGGAGGGTATTGACAATCAAATACGTTTACTTGAGATACCCAGTGATTTATAATCTGCTTATTTGAAAGGTCATCTCCTGGGGAGGGCCCAAGATTGGTATCAGATATTCGGGTCAACGTTAGAGCAGAATAGTGCTATGGACTTTGTGCAGTTAAAGAGGGCTTTGTCAGAAGCATTCCCTGTTATCCGTAATAAAGATTTAGAAGTAAAGTTTTATGCATCCCAACAGAGAAGGGAACAGGCGCCAAAATAATTTATTTACGAACTGTTGAAGTTTCACAAACACCTCGGACTGCGGATGTCCGAGGAAGCTTTAGTGGGCCATATTTTCGTTAGAATTCAATCACAAGTCCAAGATTATGGAGAGGTTCGACATCCGCAAAACTTGGCTCAACTATTGGAGATGCTGTGTAAATTTGAGGAAAGATATTCATGCAAACCAATGCAAAGTTCGAAGATTAGAGATAATGTTGGGATGAGCGCCGGATGTCTAATGCTTCTGATAGTCGGAGAAATTGGAGGAATTCGGAAGTTTTGCGCAGATCGAGTAACGGCAAAAAGGATTATACGGGAAGTTACGAGAATGGTCGTCATGGAAATCAGCGGTTCGCTAGCAGGATTAGATTTCAGAGGGATGATCGAAGTTTTAACGATAGAGGATACCAATTTAGAAATGGGGGCCAAAATGACGATTTTAGTCGAGGCGAACGCAGAAATAGAGGTTCGAGTGAGGATTTTAGTCAAGGCGATAGAAGGCAACGAGGTCGATGAAATGTTTTGAATTTACAGATGAACAAAATGATCGGACACACAGTCGGCAAATGAGGTATCGATTAAACGTTCTGCGAAATGCATTTATGTCTCCAGTGGAACTACCATATCTTCTTATTTTGTTAAATGAAACTTTTACGAAAGTGTTATGGGACACATGCACAGAGAAGTCATTTATATTGGAGGAGATATAACGAAAATATTTTTTTATAAGCAAGTAAAAAATCACGAGTTCGATTGATCACGGCACAGGGAGCTAAATCTCAGAATGTAGGAATTGTGGAATTTAATGTTCAAATTAGGGTGTCTTAGCATCCTTGGATATTTCACGTGTTGGCAGATTTATAATACCCATGTATTCTTGGGGTGAATTTCATAAGTGGATGAAATATTATTTTAGACTTTGATCGAAAACCGTTGGCTATGCCCGATTTGCAAATTGATAAAGTGGATAAAATGCTTGAGGAAGGAAATGTGAAAATAAATCTTTCTAAGACTGGGTTGGAAGAAAGACAGAAACAGGAGTTGATGGATTTATTTAATAGTTTTAAAGATTACTTTCAGATAAAACGGAGCTCTCGCATCTTTTGTATCTTATAATTGGCACGAGGGATAAACCACCAGTTGAGTCTCGGTCGTATTGTTATGAGAGTGTTAATCAAACGATAATCGATTATCATGTAGAGAAAATGTTGAAAGAGGGAACCATAATTCCGATTCAATCCCCGTTCGCTTCACCAGTTGTGTTAAGTAGAAAAAATAATGGGTTACCGCCCTATAATCCGGAAGCGTAAAGATTGGCTGTCGACTATCGGAAACTTAATTATATTGCAAATTATTCCCGTTATCCCTTACCGTTAATAGAAAATCTAATAACAAACATTCCCCATACAAAAATTATGTCGTTTCATGATCTCTAATCGGGTTACTTTAAACTTTCAGTAAAGCCCAGTGATATAGTTAAGACCGCGTTAGTCTAAGTGCTAACCAAACAGTAGTGTATGGAATGCCGATGCGACGTGCGACTGCACGGGCGCTGACTTCCACGTGCATAGACGAACCCGCTACAGTCTTCATTTCATTCTTAACCGTCTCCGCAGCATTCCGCCGTGTGCTCGGTCAGCCACTATGGGATCTATCGTCTAAACAACCCGTCGCTTCGAACTTCGAAATCATTCTCGCCACAGCTGCATTTGTCAACGGACCTTTACCCCTTCGTATCCCCTTCGTATGGTGATAGGAACGTAACGCTGCACTAGCACATTCCCCATTATGATAATATAGCTTCACTAACAGTGCCTTTTCAGGTAACGATTTTCACGCGCAGTCAATGACTTTTTGTTGCCCAACGCCATCTGTCGGACATTTTGTGAACATAATTTTTTTTGTTCTAATAAAACCCCATGTCATTCCAAGCATGTGTGCTAATTTTTACCTCTCTATCTACATTATTCCGAAATTTATTAATTTTCAAATTTATACAGACTTTTTGATCACCCGGTACTTACATATATATATATATATATATAAATATATACTGATATATATATTTATATATATATATATATATATATATATATAATATATATACAGATATATATATTTATATATATATATATATATATATATATATATATATATATATATATATATATATATATATATATATATATAAATAACAGAAGTTATATATTCTATATATTCTAACTTTGGTAGAGGTAATAAAATCTTTTAATGATATTAAAAATCAGATTAAAAAATTACAAAATAATTTCATAATAGTTTATGTTGATAAAGTGCCAGGTAATTTTGCCTTCATATGTATAAATACTATTATAATTTTTATGATCAACAGTTCTTTTGATAATAATACAGCATTTATTAACCCTCTAACCGGATAGCACGGAAAATTCCGTCAGTGTAAAGATGCTTCGAAAATGGACTGAACGGATTTTTCTGCCTTCAAGTAACGTTTTCAAAAGCGGATTAGCCGCACTTTTCTGAAATCCTTTCCCCCTTTTAAGGTTTAACATCTTGAAAGATAATGAGGGACGGAGGAAGTAACACAGCAGGAGTTTTGTGGCTCGCAGGGAACCCCGTGTTTTGACCCTGGGGCAATGTAAAAAATCGGGGAGAAATTTCTTTAGAACCCAAGAAATGTTTGTTTGCTAGCTTGTATTTTAAAAGTTTCCAAAAGTCCCAACGCATAAGTAAAATATGTTACAATTCCCTTTTGGTTTCATATTAATTTGAAACTGTAACAAGTTGGGGCGTGTCAGGGCAATCTGCTATTTTATATAGTTAGACAAAATATATCTTTTTTAAGTATATTCTTTCGCTTCATTTTCTTATTCAAAGCTTTCAGTTTTGAAACATGATTATTTTATTATAAGATACCGAAAAAATTAATAAAACATCAAACTCTTTAAAATTTGGAACATTTTCAATTTTTCCAACCAGTAAAAATGAATAAATTTAAACTTCATCAAATCATTTGAAACATTTTCTTACACTTTGAGAAAAATAATAACGAAAAAAAAACTAATTAAGATTTATTAATTTTTTTTTTTTTTTTTTTAGATTTCAAAGCCTAAGTGTTCAGGGAAGTTTAAGTAGAGTGTGTGTGTGTGTGCCTGGTTATATATTGTTAAAATACACCGAATTATATTTGAATTTTAAGTGCTTGAACTTCAGTTTACATCAAAGACAACATGAATGAAGATTTTCACACATTTTTTTTATAACTCGAATGTTTGAATAAATGGTAATCAAAAATATACGGAAACATTTACAGTAGACATTTATGCATATAAATAAACATAAAAATCAATTTTAAATTCGAGCTATTGAAAAACATTCCGATTATATATTGTTCAAAAATATCTATTTATACAAAATATACCTCAACATTTATCGTTTTTAAAGGCTAACTGAATAAGTAATTAAAATCTGGATATTTTTTGAAATCTCGACCTTATAAAGCTAGAAATTTTATGTTAGAAATTCCATTTGAAATTTCGAAAAAAAAATGCATCGCGCAGTTAAAAATTATTTACAATTGTAAATTTTAGCAATTGTTTGAGTATAATAAAAATTTCAAATTTTATTATATAGCTTCCTTGGTATCTTTTAATATATTTCGAAGATTTCATACAATTCAGTTGAAAACCGCATGCTAAGAGCAAAAAATATACTAAAAAAATTGATGAATATACAATTACAATAAATTCTTACATAGAAGCAAAACTCAGAAGCTAAAGCGTAGGAATAAAAAATTTTGAGTACATCTGAAGTAGTTTTCGAAATATTTATTTTAAAGTTTAGAAAATTTGTGTGTGTTATGTTATACTTGATATCAATTAAATGGTTAAAATAATGTTTGTGTGTTAATATTAGTCATGTAATCGTTTGATGACACATTCACATAAAATAAAAATTATCATGGTCATTGATGCGAATGTCAAGAATTTTATGTAATTTTAAATTCAGACATTAAGATATTGATGTAGAAAATATAAAACGACCATCTAAAATACATGAAAAATGCACACTGCTATAAAATGATCTTGACAAACAAAAAATCCGGCATTTTCAATTAATATGGCAGTCTGGGGCGATCTGGAAAAACAGAGAGAGAATTGCGGTTTTTGATGGATGCCGCTCTAGCTTTTAAAGCTCCCAGGAAAATTATATGTTTATAAATTACAAATGCAAAAATAAATCTTGTAATTTTCCATACATTTTTATAACAACGAATTGCGGAATTGGCTTCCAATACATTGTTGTGTTTGACAATATGTAAGGTAACCAACCCTACTTTAGATAGATTTGTACTACTTTTTCGTAACCGTATTCCTTTTAAAATTAATTCGTGCAGCCGAAATACACCTTTTGTACCCTTAAAAATTTATGTAAACTATAACGGTTAATTTTAATTTATTCAACTTGTGAAATGTTCATAATTAACCATTTCCGTCTAAACAGCTTACATGAAAAAAAAAGTTTGGACTCCCTCATTCATTAGGGATTTATATAAGATTCTAACATTAAATTTTATTTTTCACCGAATAGGATCGAGTATTAGTGGAGTCTTAAATTTGAGGATTACCTCACTTTGGGGATACCCCTTAGATAAACATGTATTTCCACTCATTTGCAATTAAACATTTTCTTTCAATTACGTTTATTTCAGAAGGAAGTTTGATTTTTCAAATGTATTTGCTTAATAACATGTATATTTGTGTATTATATTAAACATTTTATTAATCCAAAATTAAATATGTTTAGCTCCTCTAAAAGCTTTTAGGATTTTACGACTGATCTTACAATTCATATACGTTTTATAGTAGTGTATTTAAAAATAATAAAGACATTTTTACGACAGTGTGAGCTTTTATTCCTCGTTTATAAATATAAAAAAATTGCATTCAGCTACAGTTTTTAAAATGTACTGAAATAAGTGGAGAAATAGGATATTTACATATTATGAATATTTTAGACTGCTGTAAGATATATTTATAATTCAGTTTCTTTACAATTTGAATAGAAGTTGTAAGCCATTTTGCGAATAGTTTGACGTTGAGTATAAACCCATAGGCTGTTTAATATTGTAAAGTGTTTTACATTGATACCAGCACACAATAAATTAAGGCTTATTTGCAGTTATATGACCAGCTTCAGTGACATTTAAATTTTCAAAAATATTCTACACGTACGAAAACATTCTTTCACAACCGCACACCACATCTCATACTATATCTTCCCTACAGCAGGAAATATTTGTGTATACTGAAAAATTTCATACAGGATACATTTTCAAGTGTTAAATTTGTTTTAAAATTTGGTATGAATACATTGCGGAACTGTCGGTTAACTTCACTGTACAAAATTGTTTTAAGTGTACTGTTTTTTGAAAGACAAAATTAATTAGGGGGAACTTTTCTCACAATAGAATTTGTAATGACTGAATTGTGTGAAAATGTAGTTATCGATGTGTGACATTTTTCCTTGTAATAAAAGAAACAGAAAGATAAGAAATTTAACTTGAGTAGAAAATGGTTAGAAGTACTGTCATGCGCATTTGAAGAAGTATATCCCCCATTAAAATTAAAAATTATTGACTGAATGTGTGTTATGTCCATCACAAATGCCGATGTAGAAAATGAATTTTTATTTAATACAAGAAGTTCGAAAAAGAGAACACTAGGAAGGAAAATTTAAATTTTTTCCGAAAAATATTCAGTTAACATAAAAATATCTTTTTATATGATTTTAATTAAAATAAATTAAAAGTATTGAAATCCTTTTTTATGCTATTTTAAATTAAAAATAGAACTGAATAGAGAAAGGTCGGTTTTATTTCATAAATATAATCATCGTATGTAATATTTATTGTGTTATTGTTTAAAAATGAGATAGGGCCTTTGCTCTTTTTACCTCATAACTTTTTTAAAAAACAGGAAAGTGAGCGCGTTTTCTTACTCTCATATTCTAACATGAATACAGGATGCTTTTTTCTGGTTCAAATCGCAATACCAAAAGTATATATGTATATTTTTTAATTTTTAAAAAATGACAGAAAAATAAATTTTTATTGAAGAAAATATTATTATTTTTCAACTTCTAACATACTATTTATTTCATTTTTTCCTCTTTTTTTACCTTTCATTTTTTTAATTTTACTGTGAATGAACATATAGGAGAAAGAAACATCAAATTCCACTTCGCTTTCAAAGAAGATTGCCCAAGGCAACTTTAGCTAGCTGTAACCGATTGATCTCTTGGTTCTTACTTTACAAAAGGACCGAACTGTATCGTAAAATGGTCCCCGTTCGACCTCCCAAGTTCTAAAAGGGGAAAGGAAAGAAGTCTGTTGCATTTTTGAAGGGAATCGTAAAATAAGAGTTAAACGCTTTCGGAATAACTTTTCAAGAGGAAGGTATCCAGTTAGAGGGTTAAGTCATCATTTTCTGATAGAGATATAAATAATCGAATTTTGGCTTTTCATAAACAATTAAAAATTCAAATTAATAATAGTTTTAAATTTCCTGTTATATTTCTTACTCCCTAATTTCATAAAAGCCCAGTCAAATTTAGGACAGTTACAAATGGATTTAATACATATATCTGCAAAACAGGCTAGATTCTCCATGAGAGAGAGATAAATATTACATGATACAATAAGTAATCTTAAATCCACAACGTACTTAGAAATAGTAAATCTCTTATTGAAAAAATGAAAGATAAAAAGATCCATTCAATCTATAGTTTAGATTTTGAAGATCTTTTTAACTCTATTGATATTAATGATATGATTAACATACTTGTAAATTTTCATAACGATAATTTATTTAATAATATTATTTATGATAGATTTAATTCACTACTTCGGTTAGTACTCAAAGAGAACTATATATTTCATAAGGGTAACTATTATCAGCAGATTAAAGGTTTGCCACAAGGTGGCTCTGCAAGCAACTGTCTTGCCAATTTATACTTACATTATTTTGAAAGTAGTTATGTTAATAATTCTAAATATTATATTTATCGTTATATAGATGACATAATCATTTTTGGCAAGCAAGTAAATTTTATACCTAATACTAATTTTTATCCACAATATCTTAATTTAATACAAACAAATAGTAACAACAATGAAGAAAGTTTTCTTGACATACATATCAAATTAATAGATAATGTCATAGTTTCTAATATTTATGATAAAAAAGAAGATTTTTAATTCAATATAGTAAAATTTCTGCATTGGGAGAGTAATGTACATATTTCTATATTTAGAAATATTATTATTAATTATATACAACGCAATAAATTTCTAGTGTCAAAAAATCAGAAATAATAAATAACTATAAATATCTTACTAAATATTGCTTAACCCTCCAAGCGGTTAGCACGGGAAATTCTGGCATTGTAACGATGCTTCGAAAATGCATTGCACGGGTTTTTTTTTTTTTTGCCTTCAAGTAACATTTTCAAAAGCGGTTGAGCCGTACCTTTCTAAAATCCTTTCCCCTTTTTAAAGGTTTAACAACTTGAAAGATAATTAGGGACGGTGGAAGCAACACAGCAGAACAGTGATAGGAAGCTTTATGGCTCGCAGGGAACCCCGTGTTTTGATACTGGAGCAATCGTAAAAATAGGGGAAAAATTTCTTTAGACCCCAGGAAGAGTTTGTTTGTTAGCTTGTATTATAAAAGTTTTGAAAAGTCCCAGCGCATAAGTAAAATATGTTACAATTCCCTTTTGGTTTCATATTAATTTGAAACTGTAACAAGTAGGGTATAGTTAAACAAATTATCCCTTTTTAAGTATATTCTTTCGCTTCATTTTTCTTATCTTAATCAATGCTTTCAGTTTTTGAAACATGATTATTTCATTATAAAATGCCAAAAAAATTAATAAAACACCAAACACTTTAAAATTTCAAACCTGTTCAACTCTTCAACCACTAAAAATGAATAAATTTAAACTTCATCAAATAATTTGAAACATTTTCTTACACTTTGATAAAAATAATAACGAAAAAAAAACTAATTAAAATCTATTAGTTTTTTTTTTAGATTTCAAAGCCCAGTGTTCAGGGAAGTTTACGTACAGTGTGCCTCAATATATATTGTTAAAATGCACCAAATTATATTTGAATTTTAAGTGCTTGAACTTCAGTTTACATCAAAGACAACATGAATGAAGATTTTCACACATTTTTTTTATAACTTGAATGTTTGAATAAATGGTAATCAAAAATATGCGGAAACATTTACAGTAGACATTTATTCATATAAATAAACATAAAAATCAATTTTAAATTCGAGCTATTCAAAAACATTCGAATTATTCTTCAAAAATATCTATTTATGCAAAATACCTCAACATTTATCTTTTTTTTAAGGCTAACTGAATAAGTAATTAAACCTGGACATTTTTTGAAATCTCGACCGTATAAAGCTAGAAATTTTATGTTAGAAATTCCATTTGAAATTTCGAAAAAAAAATGTATCACGCAGTTAAAAATTATTTACCATAAGTTCTAGCAATTCTTTGAGTATAAAATAAATTTCAAATTTTTTATTATATAGCTTCTTTGATATTTTTAAATATATTTCGAAGATTTCATACAATTCAGTTGAAAACTGCATGCTAAGAGCAAAAATTATACTAAAAAAATTAACGAATATACAATAAAGTTTTACATAGAAGCAAAAATAAGAAGCTGAAGCGCAGGAATGAAACATTTTTGAGTATATCTGAGTATTTTTCGAAATATTTATTTTAAATTTCAGAAAATTTGTGTGCTTTATGTTATACTTAATATTAATCAAATGGTTGAAATAATATGTTAATAATAGTCATGTAATCGTTTGAAGACACATTCATATACTAATAAAAATTATAATGGTCATTTATGCGAATGTCAGACTTTTACGCAATTTTAAATTCAGACATTTAGATATTGATGTAGAAAATATAAAACGGCCATCTAAAATACATGAAAAATGCAGTATGCTATAAAATGATCTTGACAAATAAAATACGTAGGTAAGTTAGGTAAGTTTTAGGTAAGTTACCTCTATTTTGTAATGGATTTAGATATTCCTATCCATTACTTTCAATAGGATTTTGCTCAGTATTATTTACATAAAGGGGGAAGGTTGGCTGGCCAAAACACATGTTCAACCGCACTCTTATATAATTTATATATTAGCTGTTCTAAGTCAGCAATGTTTATAATACTGCAGCATCCATTTTATAATTTTTAATCTAGTGTCCTTCATTGTATGTTCTCTTTACAGTCTCTGTGTTTTTTTCGAATGTGATTGGTGAATGTTTATGTCTTGTCTGTAAAGAATTAGACTATATACATCTATATATATAAAGTATTGGCCGAGTGGTATATTTTGTCCAGTGTTGGCAGAATTTCATTAATACATCTTCAGTGGACATACTTCTTTATTGTGACGCACACATATCAAAAGCTTAGGACAAAATTACGGTACCTTTTCATGTTGACGAGACAAACTTGCGACGATTATAAAACAGAGTGGACAGGAGACAAGCAGAAGTGACATCTTGACAGACACAGCATAGAGATACAGATTGAAGCTATTTACACTTTTACATGATGACGGCAGAAAGGAAGAGAGTGGGATTACACAAGATGTTTGGTTTTATACTAATAGTACAAGTGCGTGATGATTTCGTAATCGTAGTTCTGATTGGATAGAAGGTGTGGGACAGAGATTTCTGATGCGATAATATTAGTCGATTACGATTAAGATCAGGGTGTTAGTTTCGAACCAAATAATTAAAAGATTATTTCAATATTATTAACAGAGTTAATTAAAAGGATGCTAGAGGGAATTTATATATATATATATATATATATATATATATATATATTATAATCCTTTGCAAATAAACCAATAAAAATAAAAGAAATAAACTGTAAGTACATTTTTACTTTGATGCACTCATGTTCAAAACTAAGACCACAAATATAGTTTTCGACTTAATTCTAAATTGTTACCAGTTAAATTGGCAGAACTTGCATTTTATATATTTCGAAGCACAGGTACTACAATATCAACCGTAGGCTTTGGAAAATAAGTAGTTAAGCGTTAGTGATTGCATAATTATTAAATTAAAACCTTTAAAATGTCTGGATTTCTGCTTGCAGTTTTGTGAATATTTCATAACAGCAATTAACTTGGTTTTTAATATTTAAACAAGATTAATTGTTCTCTTATTATTATTTTTTTTATTTTTATTTCATAAATATCGGATATCAGTAAACTATATTATACTTGTTTACACATGCTTTTATTTAACTTGCAATGTAAAATGTTTGGGTGGAATCTTGCAACTCAATTTTGAAGCTGATTTCTTCAACTGTTTGAGCTGAAAATTTATATACACGTTTAGTTTGGATGACAACACATGTTTTAACTATTTATATTCCATTACTGCAATTAGTTAAAAAATATATCAATTAAAAAACTCTTACCCATGATAGAAGCTTACTTTATCTCTTTCCACAAGCCCTCGTGGCCTAGAGGTGAAATTAGCTGACTTCAAAGGAATTACCCATGGTTCGATTTCCGGGATCTCGCAGTTTTTAAATTTACTTAAAATCACTCTAATTTTCATTCGAAAATTATTTCTCTTGAACAAATTAAAATTTTCTCGTTCTTTCCTATTTGTTTACAAGATTTTTTTTCAGTTTTAATGTAAAATTTTCTGGTGGAATATTACAACTCAATTTTGAAGCTGATATCTTCAACCGATTGAGCTGAAATTTTGTATACACTTTTAGTTTGGATGACAATGCATGTATTGATGATTTATATTCCGATATCGACCTAGTTACTGTAAAGATCTTGTTTAGGTGTTAAGGTGAGCATGTTTACAACAACACAGGTGCCGACCAAAAGCGTAGCTCATATGGTAGAGCGCTTGCTTAGCATGCAAGAGGTTCGGGGATCGATAACCCGCGCCTCCAATTGTTACTTTTTCGTGTAAAATATTTTTGAAATTCGTTTAATTTGGTACAACGAGATATACTTTACAGCATTTCCACTCTGCGTATGTACAAAGAATATTTTATTTTTACTGTTCTACAGGGAACATTAAGAGAAAGAGACAGATCTATCAAACTAACTCTATTTACTTTGAAACATTCTAAGATATATATTTACTCGATTCTAGTTTCTCCGGTAACACTTATAATTGACCTAGTTACTGCAACAATCTTGTTCAGGTGTTAAGAAGAGCATGTTTACAATAACACAGGTGTCGACCAGGAGCGTATCTCAGATGGCAGAGCGCTTGTTTAGCAGGTGATAGGTAGAGGGATTGATACTTTGCGCTTCCAATTATAATTTTTTCGTTTCGTGTAAAATATTTTATTTGTACTACGAGATATTTTACAATACTTGTACTCTGTACACGTACAAAGTATGTTATATTTTACAAACTTTTATTTAACTTACAATGTAAATTCGATGTTTCAACCGATTGAGCTGAAATTTTGCATGCGCGTTTAGTTTGGTTGACAATTCTTGTTTTCACCATTTATATTCCAATATCGCATTTAGTTAAAAAGGCTAGCTGCCTGGCCTAGCGTTGCACGGGCTTTCTCTACTTTTATAAATTTTCCCATTTCTTCACAAAATTAGCACTTCTAATATAATCTTTTTTTTTCAAAATCAATTCCATCCCCCCCCTCCTCCCCTTAGGCCGATGTTGCTCGAGATTTTACTTAGTGTATAACTTAAAATTTCCTGTTTCGAAAGTTTTCCGCTTCTTTTCTTTGTTTCAGACAGGTTTACTTACCCCTGACGTTGTACGAACATTTTTAAATGCATAACATATTGTCATGTAAATTCTCCTTCACTTTTCACTATCAGAGCTTTTAGGAAAGTGAACATTCAACGATTCTTAAGCAACTTGAAAGGTGCAGCAGTTTAGTGGCATAAAATTAATGAATTATTGCACAAAAAAATTCGTAAAAAAGGTTTCGACATTTTATTTTTTAAATCATTAGCTGTTAAAAGAAAGTATGAGATTTTTAAAAATCAATTTCATATAAACGCATCGATAGTGTTTCATTTTAGAAAAAGCCATATGGAAAGTATCGTTGTTTTGAAAAAAAGAAAAGAAAAACATACTGTATAGTGACGAAATAAATATTCTTTCCAATTACAAAATTGATGGTGAAATTATTAAATGCAAAAATAAAATTTTGAGTATTTTTTAAAACAATCATAAAAACTAAGCGATGGTGTTGTTTTTAACCCAAGGACAAAAGTTAATAATCCAGCGTTCTAAGCGTTCAAACCACGAAATCTTCGTGGAAAAAGAAATAAAAGAGCTGCAAATTAAAAGGAAGAGATATTCAAGTTAGCATTGCGTTATTTGTTAAAATTTAAATTTGGGGGGGGGTCTTCATTTTTAAATTAATGCCTTCAAACTTCATATATCGATTGAAAGCAACGATAATTTTTAACTAAAAATACAACAAAAAATAATCCTTTAATATTTCCCGCAAAAAGAGGAAAAAAAAGAAAAACACAATTTTTTAAACTGTAATTTTTGAGCAATATTTTAAAACTTTGTGCATATTACGGATAATATCTTTCTACACACGAAAAAAAAATCATGAGATTATTTTTATAAATAAAAAAAATATTAATTATTTAAATAAAATTTTGAGTATTTTTTTAAAAATCGTAAAAATAAGAATTGTCATTTTATTTTTTAAAATTACTGCTTCTCTAAGAGAAAAGCATGAATTTTCTTAGTGTAGAATATCATTTTACTGAATGGACAGAAAATTCAATCGGAGAGATTTAGAAATCATTTTTATTAAAACGTATCGCTTTTGACTCATTTTAAAAAAAAAATCGTAAAAAAAAAGAAAATATTATTTTGTAAAAAGTATTATACCGTATCGTGGCGAAGTAAATGATCTTTCTGATTCTGTATTTTTTTGTTTTTTTGTTTGAGTCTCATAACAAATTAGATCGGGTCTTAAAAACGACTTGGATAAAAAAAAGGTAGGGAAATTGGAACTTTGGCACCTGGCGGGAAAAAATGGCAATAATGATGCGTTTTAAGGTTTTTAATTAGTATCTTCTTAACTATTTGCTCTATTGGAATATAAGTGGTCAAAACGGATTCCTCTGATCATTTCCGATCGTTTGGTACTTTTGGCGAATTTCTGCGTTGTGCGGTTCGTGAGAAGATACATCTAGTCGTATAGTTGCATACGTTTGTTTACCTTCGAGTTTTGAATTGTGCAGATATTAATTAAAGTAATCTTTTTGGGTGGAATCTTGCAACTCAATTTTGAAGCTGACGTCTCCAACCGCTTGAGCTGAAATTTTGTATACATATTTAGTTTAGATGACAATGCATGGTTTGATGATTTATGTTCTGATATCGTAATTAGTTAAAAAGTTATTAATTGAAAACCTTTTACTCCTGTTAGCTTTTTATTCTGCCGTGCAGCTTATCGGACACAGCTTAAAGAAGTTCCGATTCTCTCTCTTCGACCTTTCTTAAAAAAACATCTTGTTCTTTCTCTCTAACTGAGACAAAAAATTAATAGCCTAATAGGAAAGATTCTTTATTTCGTAAAATACGGTATAATTTGTTAAAAAAATAATGATATATCTATTTTTTACATTTTTTTTTCTAAAATGAGTCAAAATCGATGCGTTTTCATGAAAATGATTTTTAAGCCGTTCCGTATTATTTTTTTTCGTGTTAATGAATCGATATTCTGCACTAAGAAAGTTTAGACTTTTCTCTTTTAAAGTCAGTCATTTAAAAAATAAAAGGCCTAAAACTTTTTTTTTTACAATTTTTGAAAAATACCCAGATTTTGAATAAAATATTTAAAAACTTTTTCATTTTTAAATATAGTTGCACGGAAATATTTTCTCAATTGTAGAACAGTATTATCCAAATTTTGCATAAAAATTGAAAAAAATTGGTTTAAAATTACGGTTTTACAAAAAAAACGTGTTTTTCGTTTTTAATATAGTATTATAGTAAAAACAAAAAAAAAGGAATGAGTTTTAATATTTTAATTAATTTTTCTTCGTCCAATAGTGCTTTGATTTAGCAGTGCTTATCCCCCTTCCCATTGTCCTCTTGTTGCGGCACGAGTTACATATCTATCATATGTATGTGGCCTGGCGGAAAAAAATGTTGAGTAACCCTTAGCTGAACTGTTCAAAATTAACCGGCAAACGACCTTTTAACAATGATGCGTTGAATAAGATCAACAGATTGAGAAACCTCTGTCTAGCGATAACTAAAAAGTAAAAAAAAATAAATTAAAAGTAAAAAAAAAACTTTTTAAAAACAAGCTTTTATTTAAATGCTCTAAAAGGAATAAAATAAACTTTTTAAAAACTTTTTTTGCTATCAGCTTATAAAGTCGTTATACAAGTTATGATATAAAACCTTGTCGCGAGATTTACCTGAGTACATAAACATGCAAATTAAATAACTTGATCTGATTGATTTTAATTTTTAAAAATTTCAGACTAAGTAAATATGAGTACTTAAATCTTGCGACAAGCTTTTATATCATAAATTGTATAACGACTTTATAAGTTGATGACGAAAGAGAGTTTTAACAGAAAAGTTTATTTTATTACTTTTAGAGCATTTAAATAAAAGCTTGTTTTTAAAAAACATTTCTTACTTTTAATTTATTATTATTTTTCCCCAAAAAATATAGCTTACAGGCTTAGTAGTATCGTCTAATGATTTAATTTGTTCGGCACGATACCATTATAATTACATAAATGCTTTATATTTTTATGTTAAACGGGACACAAAACTTAAAGAAGGGAAGAGAAAGATATATGTTTGAGATAAAACGTATTTTTAATTTACAGAACATAGCCATCATGTAAGATTAAAAAAAACTAGTTTTTTATACTAAAAGTTTTTAATTAACTGTTTAATAACGTCTTGATGTATGGGAGTGAAATTGCTTGTTGCAAGGTCCAAATGAAGACAACTCCCTCACCGGTAAAAAACCTTTTATTTATTGGGTGGAAACAGACTACCTAATATATACAACGTCATCTTTACGGTTACAGTTATCCTAACCGTTACAGTTATAAATAAGTCTGTGTTACAGCTGTAAATTTATAAATTTAGTAAAAGATTTATTTTCCAAACCATTAAGCAGTTGAAATTAGAGTAAAAAATTGATATTTCACTATTTAAACGAATATTTAATTTAAAAACCCATGATTACATATATTTCAGAAAAAAAAAATTAATATATGAATTGCTACAATCGATGAATTTTATTTTTTCTCGATAAATGAGCATTACTGCTTCAACTTTCATAACATTTCGTTTCAATCTAAACAATATTCTTATTAACATTCTAAATGTGTTTATATTATTTTATATATTTTAATAAAATCCTGTATCGCGCAAAAATGAGGAAACAAACACTGAAATAAATGTTCTTCTAAAAGTAATATCACAAAGTATTCTATTGAGTAATCATCGAAGCAAAGGTGAAGTTTATTTCAAGAAGATTTATTTCTAAAACTTCTACATCCATCTTCAGAATGACAGAAAGAAGAAAAAAAGTTCAAAGCGTCTTATCTGCGCAGTTCCCTCTGAAAGGAATACATTTACATATCCTGAGTAGTAGGCTTCATGTTATTTCCTGGATAGGTCTGGGCATAAAACATAAATCGAAAACATGGACTGTTCTGAAATATTTTAAGAGATAGAGAGAACAAGACCTTTTAGCAGAATATTCAAGCTTTTAACACAAATAAATGAAATTTGACTTAAAAAACAATTGTCTTTCCGATTGCTTGTATAAAAGTACACATATTTGTGTATCTTGCCATACATTTAAGAATCCAAAAGTGTGTAAATTGTGAAAATTATCATAATGTAAAGGAATTTAAGTTTCTTACAAAAAAAAAAAAAAAAAAAGAAAAATGGGAACCAAATAATAAGTCAGTTCCTTTGCAATTTCTTTTTTCTTTATTTCAAATCAAAATAAATAAATGCAATTCTTCCTACTATACATAGACATTATTCTTTCTTCTATTTAGGAACTCCATTAATTTGAAGGATGATAAAAAAAACTAGAGGAGACATACAATTTTAAACGCAATTATACGGAGAATACCTGACGGTACTTATTTTGGCATTTTATAATTCCATCGGGGAATTAATGTTATAATAAAATTATAGAAAAATCGCAGTACGAATGACCGAGGGTTTTCTATGGGCTATTAAATTAATTATAGAATGTCCTGATAATTTATTTAAGAAAAAAAAAGCTTCATTATTTTCAATATGGCATGCAATATAAACATTCAATGAAATTTAGGAATATTACTGACAAATAAAAAGCTAAAAAAAGATTCTTGAAGCAGATTTTCAACAAATATTTTTCTTCGTTTTTTTCTAAATTTCATAATTTAATAAAACTAATCATATGAAATAGTTCTGAAATGTTAAAACTTATATAAATAATATTAAACAAGAAACTATACTGGTTGCAGATTCTGAAACTTCAAATACCAAAAAGAAATGTAAAAGTGGGTTAAATAAATTAGGGCACAATATACAGATGGTTCACTTAGTCTAATGGTACTATGAAAGATAGGACATCTCATATCAACTGCGCATTTTGGTAGATTTTTCTCCAGCAAGAAAATGTAAATATGATTTGTAAGTCTCGTGTTTCATAGAAAAATTCAAATTAATACTGGAATTATAAAGTTTAAAAATAAAAGTTATTATTGAATGAAATGATTATAGTTCATTTGTTTTAATATTTTCAAAATCTAACGTAATATAAAGAATGTATCTAAGGAAGATTAAAATGAAACAACGAAAATGAGAGTGGGTATAGGAATGAACTAAAATATAATTGTTAGAGGAATAGTTAAAAATTATGTTTAAAATGAGCTGTGCACACACACACATATATATAGAAAATATTTCTTAAGGACAATCAATCTTTATTCGTTGGGTTGATTCGATGTACACAGATAAAACACGACATTTTTTGAACAGGGTTTGAAGCTTAATATTCCATCGCAATGATAAGTGTTTAATGTATTTATAATACTCGAATTACTCATATCAATTTATTAGAAGTAACAACACATACTTTTCTTTAATTTTTTGCATTTTTTAAATATTTCATTAGCATATATGGCCAATTAATACTAACTGGTTTTTAAGGGTTTTTTTCCTTATGAGAACTTTCTAATTCTGCAAAAGCTGTTGAGTTCGTAGTAAGTTTTGTGAAGGATGAACTCACGAAAGATGCTTATTCTCAACTTCACACTAGAATATATATTCGATTTTAATACAATTTTAGTCACAATATTGTAATTCTTGGCACATTTGCATTATATTAAACTCTTATGGCGTGATGTGCGTGAGTATGTTGCATGGCAAATAAAGCTGTATTTAATACTCCTTTTATTTAATGTTACATTTATTCCATTTGAGAGATATTTTATTTAAGAAATATATGCATTATGATTTCGTTTCATCTAATTATTCAAATTGTGTTATTAATATTAATAAATATTTCATTATTCTGCTCACATTTTACCAAAAGGTAATCCTCCCTGCTTATAAGAAGTGAAACTCATACGAAAATTATACATTTTGTTCTGTTGATGGAATCTTCTTTTAAGAAAATGTTCCAGGAATTTTCTTTCAAAATTTTTAAAAGTCTCCAAGAATTTTTTCTTGTCTTAATCTAAATATTATAGTTTTGAAAACTTTTTTCTAGGAAAATGTTAAAAAAACTTTTAAAGAATCTTCAAAGAATCATTTTTAATCTTCAAAAATGAAACTATAACATTTGTGGCAAAAAATAAAGTAATTCCATGCCCTTTTGAAAACGCCCATTTTTGTCTTTTTACCCTAATTTAAGTACTTAGAATCCCAGCATTCTCTAGGTAAGATAATACTCGAATACAAATATTTGGCGTGTTTTTTTCTCAAACATAATCAGGTAGAAATAAGTGAGTCTTAACTTCAATTCACTCTTGAGGTAGTTTTTATTAACATTCCACCAAGCTACAGTAAGGTGATTGGTGATACCCTCGCAATTTCGAGTCTTAGTCAAGAGATAGAAACTAAGTTTGATTTGGTACCCTACTCGCCAAAAAAACCCACTACACCAACCTCTTCATAGTCCGAAAATCCAGACCATATCCACATGAGAACTTTTAGCCACATTAGTCTCTATACATGACCTTTCGGCTTCTGCGACCAATTAAATTATCTTGAGTCTAAAATATTAACTCTGAATAATTAAGTTAGAAAAGTGTATTCCAGTTCGAGGTTCAGTTGCTTTCATTAATCATTGTGTTCAATTGTTTGACCGTTATCCTGAATTAATGTACATATTTCACTTTTATTTTTCTCTTAATACTCTAATTTTTAGGGAGTAATGTTAGTTTCACAGTGTAGTATTTAATATACTACAAACATTAAAATTATATCGAGGACCATTTTTTCACGATTCTATAAACCTTTAGTCAATGATTTTCGTTTCATATATAATGAATTAAGATCATATATTTGTTAAAGGAATGATAAAATATTTGAACAGCTAAAGGATTTTTACAAGTATTTACTTAATGGCGCATTTATATATAAATAAGCAAATACTCAAAGCAAGACTCACAAACTTGCCATATTTTCTGTAACCTGTAACACTACATGCTTTTTTATTTGTTGTTAACAGAATGCAAACTTTCTGACGGAAAAATAAATTACATTTTAAAAATAGCTTTAAATCATTGTCAATGTAAAAATGGTGTTTTTCCCATAAATGCTAGAGAAAAATGTATTATTGTTTACTTTACGAAGCACATTCTTCTTGAATTAGTTTCAAATGCCGATGATGAAAAACATTGTAAGTTATGGAAGCAAATAAGCTTATTTATACAACCTTTTAGTATATTTCTCTTACAGTTAAAAACATGTTCTATTTTTAGCATGGAAAATGTATGATTGTTATATGAATCCTAAATTCTGCTTTTAATTTAGGTTATTTAATTTTTTAAATAATTTTCTTTATTCTAAGAATTATATTTTCTTCCGATGAATTCTTACTTCTTTTCAATAAATTCTTTTTTTTTAAAAATAATAAAATTCTGAAATTAATTCAATTATTTGTCACAATATTAAAGAAATACAATTTAAAGGAGAAATTAATGCTGTGAGTTACCTCATAAAATATTCTCATACTATGATTGCATTTGATATAGATTTAGCCTAAGCATCGATTTAGAAGTTGAATAATATTACAGTAATTAGAATATTAGGTTAAAGTCTCTGATTCGTCACTGTCACAGCGTTTTGCGACCTCATAAAGTCAAAGCTTGATTCATTTGAACGCTTAGTTTGACAGGCTGTAAACTTATATTGTAAAATAAAATAAGAATGTCAGTATTTTTTTAATTAAATATCTCTGACATCCTTAGGAACTACAAAAGTTAAGCCATATATCTGATAGACTTCAACAATTTTCCGTTTTGTATTTTTAACAAACATTTCTTTCAGATTTTAAACAAAACTCTCATTTAATAAACAGCAAAATGTTCAGTTAAAGACAAGAAAACGTTGACAACTCTTAAGACCGTGCCTTAATTTTTTTCTACTCAAATTTATGCCATTTGAAGTTTTCACATTTTTTAAGATGGGTCACAAAGCGCATTTAACATCCTTTTAATATTAATGCTGTTTTATTCCTTAAAAGTAAGAAATAGTTTAACTATTCAGTGAAAACTCTAATACATCATACTAAACAGTTTAAAAGAGAATATCTTTGTAATTTGAATATTTTCCTTCGTAATTATGCGTATATTTATAAATATTTACTCTACAGAAGTACTTTGAGATATATTGAAAAAAAAAGATGAAACCTTTCTTATAATTTTATTCATTTAATTTTATTAAAATAACATTGAAATAAGCTTCATACGCTATTTTCCCTAGAGTAATACAGTGTTTGCTGAAAATTGAGCTTTGCATGGAAAGTTTACGCCCAAGCATTAACTTGAAAATACGAATATTGCACCCTTCGAAGATGTGACCAGAATTACAAGATTAAGGACATTATCACCCTTTATCACACATTTGGCAAAAAATAATATTCCTTAGGAACTCTCGAGAATTCTCTTGGATCGAACGCACTGGAAATTTTCATGAGATAATATAAGGAACATTTGGGACACACGCACAATGATCGGGTCAGTCATTTTCATAATTTGCTTGTGCTTTAAATCTGCTATAAAAAAAGAAAAACTTTATCTGTTTAGGTTCCTGCTAGTTCTAGGGAAACTTTTCTGGTGCGTTGTCTTGCTTGTTTATAATGAGCTGCATTTTCAATTGCTGAAAATAATTTGTTGTTATATTTCTTTGTGTATATACGTCACATTGTCTTCGAGTAGTTGTTTGTTCATCCTTTGTTCATTAATAATTTTGTTATTGCTCAAATACTTCCAATCGCCGGCTGCTTTTCCCCCATGTAAATTTACATCAGTATTAAAAATACACGCTACAATACTTGACATGTGATAATTCTAATTGGCGATATAATTTTCTAATAGTTCATTGTGCTATGCAGCGTAATTGTACATCTAATGAACCTCAACTACGTCTTTGAACAGTAATGAATCTGTGTTCTGAGCATTATAGTGCACAGTTCCCAATTAGTCATTTTGTTGAATAATCGAGCCATCTAATAAATGGCTCAATGATCTATACTCATACATTCTCTTCCACTTTTATTTATTAATAAGTATTCGATAGTTGCTTATTAAATAGAAATGTGAAATGAGAACACTGCAGTAATTCTAGGTTTTTGTCGTGTTTCTAACAAACTGCTTATGAATGCAGGGAATAGAGGGGATCCTCTAATCTCACTTAATGATACGATTTCATCATTATGGTTGTATTATTATATTACTGCTTGCTTCCCCTAAGTGCAATCTTAAATTCATAATAATCTCTCATTTTCGATTGGTTTTACATGCCAATTAGATTTTGTTTCAACGTATATCTAGTCATTAATTATATGCGATTCATTTTTCATAAACATTCATTACGGTTTATCAATTATTGTGCCTTTTAAATACATTGATTCAGTTTAAATTGTCACAAATTATGTTAAAAAATTATAAAAAATGATTTTAAAATAACTATTAACGATATTGACTTTTAAAACACCTCCCCAAAATGTTTATGAAAATAGGTTGTGAAAAAAATACTTGGAAATTAATGCAAATAAATATATACTCAAGGTGTAAAGTTCTGTGATACTCTACGGACTGGTAGAAATTAGTACAGTAACTGTTGGATGCAAATATTACACTTCCTTGAATTTTAAAAAAGTAGGATACTAACGTTAAGTTACAAAGCAAAGTGGTACTAGGCACTTTCTTTCCAGAAAATTTACTTATACCAAGGGAATATAAAAATGCTTAGAAATGCAATTTAAAGCATAATAAAACCCGTTTTTGAGTAGAGGAATATAAAACTGTAAGGGATGCGTTGAATCAAAAAGGCAGGAGGTAGAGTGAGAAAGTGAAAACTGCTTATTTACAGAACATTTAACAATAATAAGGCCTGAACTGCTCTTTATAAGGACACTTGAAGCCCGTCATTCGCATGGATTTAGTTGGCACAGTTCAGTTTTCCGCTGCCCGAATACCCGTGGTAATAGTAAGTGTCTGTGGAAAACTTACCACCGACGCAAGTTTACATTGCAGTTGAAGGATGCAATTTGGATCAGCAACAGTTACGAACTATTTATGGAAAACGCTTTACGCGTTTCTTTTTTATATATTTTACCTCAATGTGTTACTTGAACCTATTTTTTTTTAGCGACAGATTGTTTTGAATTACGAATTATGATTTTCTTCTCAAAAATATTATATTTATTAAACTGAATTTAGCAAAAGCAAAAGTGTAGATAGTTTTAATTAAGCCTTTTTATATAAATATTAAGGTATCCGACTGCTTGAGACAGCTTATTTTTCCAAAAATAGAGATATGGAGATTTGTTTCTGATTTTTAGATTTATTTAGTATATTTTTAGGAGAAAAAATCTTAAAAATGAAAACAGAAAAAAGGTTATAATTATATTAAAATGGGAAAAAAATGATGAAAATGTGCAAAAACTTACATAAATGGGGTACAAAATTTTATCAACAAATTCTCATTTTTTTAATTTTGATGTGTTACTTTGTTATTCATGTTTCAAATGACCTTAAGCATAAGAGATATTTTAACCCTCAAAGCAGTTAGCACGGACAATTCCGTCATTGTAAAGATACTTTAAAAATACACTGCACGGGTTTTTTTCCTTTGAGTCACATTTTCAAAAGCGGATTAGCGGTACTTTTCTAAAATCCTTTCCTTCTTTTAAAGGTTTAACATCTTGAAAGATAATTAGGGACGGTGGAAACAACACAGCGGGACACTGATAGGAAGTTTTATGGCTCGCATGGAACCCCGTGTTTTGACCCTGGAGCAATCGTAAGAAATCGGGGAAAAATTTCTTTAGACCCCAGGTAGAGTTTGTTTGTTAGCTTGTATTTTAACAGTTTTGAAAAGTACCAGCGCATAAGTAAAATATGTTACAATTCCCTTTTGGTTTCATATTAATTGGAAACTGTAACAAGTTGTGGCGCGTCAGGGAAATGTGCTATTTTATATAGTTAGAAAAATTATCTTTTTTAAGGTATATTCTTTCGCTTCACTTTTCTTATCTGAATCAAAGCTTTCAGTTTTTGAAACATGATTATTTCATTAGAAGATGCCAAAAAAAAAAATTAATAAAACACCAAACACTTTAAAATTTGAAATCACTAAAAATGAATAAATTTAAACTTCACCAAATAATTTGAAGCATTTTCTTACACTTTGATAAAAATAATAACGAAAAAAAAACTAATTAAGATCTATTAGTTTTTTTTTTAGATTTCAAAGCCCAAGTGTTCAGGGAATATTACGTACAGAGCCTAGTTATATGTTGTTAAAATACACCGAATTATATTTGAATTTTAAGGGCTTGAACTTAAGTTTACATCAAAGACAACATGAATGAAGATTTTCCCACATTTTTTTATAACTTGAATGTTTGAATAAATGGTAATCAAATATATACGGAAACATTTATAGTAGACATTTATGCATGTAAATAAACATAAAAATCAATTTTAAGTTCGAGATATTCAAAAACATTCGAATTATTCTTCAAAAATATCTATTTATGCAAAATACCTCAACATTTATTTTTTTTTTCAAGGCTAACTGAATAAGTAATTAAAATCTGGATATTTTTTTTGAAATCTCGACCGTATAAAGCTAGAAATTTTATGTTAGAAATTCCATTTGAAATTTCGAAAAAAAAATGTATCGCGAAGTTAAAAATTATTTACCATAAATTCTAGCAACTCTTTGAGTATAATATAAATTTAAAATTTTATTTTATAGCATCTTTGAGATTTTAAAATATATTTCTAAGATTTCATACAATTCAGTTGAAAACTGCATGCTAAGAGCAAAAAATATACTAAAAAATAGACGAATATACAATAAAGTTTTACATAGAAGCAAAACTAAGAAGCTAAAGCGTAGGAATGAAAGATTTTGAGTATATCTGATGTAGTTTTCGAAATATTTATTTTAATGTTCAGGAAATTTGTGTGCGTTATGTTATAAATATTAATTAAATGGTTAAAATAATATGTTAATAACAATCATGTAATCGTTTGATGACACATTCATATACTAAGAAAAATTATCATGGTCATTGATGCGAATGTCAAGAATTTTATGTCATTTTAAATTCAGACATTAAGATATTGATGTAGAAAATATAAAACGACCATCTAAAATACATGAAAAATGCAGTCTGCTATAAAATGATCTTGACAAACAAAATGCGGCATTTTCTTTTACTATGGCAGTGCCGGCTTAGTCAGGGGCGATCTGGAAAAACAGAGAGGGAACCACATTTTTGATAAATGCCGCTCTAGATTTTAAATCTCTCAGGAAAAAAAATATATATATACGGGCTGAGCAAGGTCGAGTCTGCCTTTTATCCCCGATACATTGGGTCGATAAATGAGTACCAAGCTTGCTTGGGGTCTTAAACCTCTAAGTGGATACCTTCCTCCTGAAAAGTTATTCCGAAAGCGTTAACTCTTATTTTGAAGTTCGTTTTAAAAATGAAACATACTTCTTTCCTTTAACCCTTTTAGAACTTGGAAGGTCGAACGGGGACAATTTTATGACCTAGTTCGGTTGCTTTGTCAAGTAAGAACCAAAAGATGAATCGTTTACAGCTAGCTGTTAAGTTGCCTTGAACAATCTTGTATGAAAGCTGTGTGAAATTCGGTGTTTCTTTCTCTTATATGTTCAGTCACAGTAAAATTAAAACAAAATGGAGGGTAAAAAAATAAAGGAAAAAAATGAAATAAATAGTATGTTAGAAGTTGGAAAATAATTATATTTTCTTCAAAAAAATTTATTTTTCTGTCATTTTTAAAAATTAAAATAATATATATATATATATATATTTTTGGTATTGCGATTTGACCCAGAAAAAATCAACCTGTATTCATTTTTGAATATGAGAGTAAGAAAACGCGCTCACTTTCCTGTTTTTTAAAAAAGTAATGAGGTAAAAAGAGCAAAGGCCCTATCTCATTTTTAAACAATAACACAATAAATAGTACATGTGATGATTATATTTAATAAATAAAACCGATCTTTCTCTATTCAGTTATATTTTTAATTTAAAATAGCATAAAAAAGGATTTCAATAATTTTAATTTATTTTAATTAAAATCATATAAATGATATTTTTATGTTAACTGAATATTTTTCGGAAAAAATTTAAATTTTCCTTCCTAGTGTTCTACTTTTCGAAATTCTTGTATTAAATAAAAATTCCTTTTCTACATCGGCATTTGTGATGGACATAACACACATTTAGTCAATAATTTTTAATTTTAATGGGGAATATACTTCTTCAAATGCATATGACAGTACTTCTAACCATTTTCTGCTCAAGATAGATTTCTTATCTTTTTATTTCTTTTATTACAAGGAAAAATATGCATCGAAAACTACATTTTCACTCAATTTAGTCATTACAAATTCTATTGTGAGAAAAGTTCTCCCTAATTAATTTTGTCTTTCAAAACAGTACACTTAAAACAATTTTGTTCAGTAAAGTTAACCGACAGTTCAACAATGTATTCATATCAAATTTTAAAAACAAATTTAACACTTAGAAATGTATCCTGTATGAAATTTTTCAGTATACACAAATATTTCCTGCTGTAGGAAGAAAAAGTATGAGATGTGGTGTGCGGTTGTGAAAGAATGTTTTCGTACGTGTAGACTATTTTTAAAAATTTAAATATCACTAAAGCTGATCATATAACTGCAAATGAGCCTTAATTTAATGTGTGCTGGTATCAAAGTAAAACACTTTACAATATTAAACAGCCTTTGGGTTTATACTCAATATCAAACTATTCGCAAAATGGCTTACAACTTCTATTCAAATTGTAAAGAAACTGAAATATAAATATACCTTACGGCTGTCAAAAATATTCATAATATGTAAGTATCCTATTCCTCCACTTATTTCAGTACATTTTAAAAACTGTAGCTGAATGCAATTTTTTCTATTTATAAACGAGGCATAAAAGCTCACACAGTCGTAAAAATGTCTTTATCATTTTTAAATATACGACTATAAAACGTATATGGATTCTAAGATCAGTTGTAAAATCCTAAAAGCTTTTAGAGGAGCTAAAAACGTGTAATTTTGGATTGATCAAATTTTAATATAATACACAAATATACATGTTATTAAGCAAATACATTTGAAAAATCAAATTTCCTTCTGAAATAAACGTAATTGAAAGAAAAATGTTTAATTGCAAGTAGGTGGAAATACATCTTTATCTAAGGGGTATCCCCTAAGTGAGGTAATCCTCAAACTTTAGACTGAAACTCAGTGGCACAACAATCCATGAGGGCCAGGAACTACTGTGCCCATCATAATACACGTGACCATTGAACACTGAGGTGCATGGACAGATGTCCCGATTTGGTGGTCTGTCTGAAGAGAGACCTTCAGTGTTTAAGACCAGAAGCAAGCTTGGTACTCATTTATCGACCCAATGTAGCGAGGAGGAAAGGCAGAGTCGACCTTGCGCAGCCCGTTAAACATTTTTTCTTTCAATTACGTTTATTTCAGAAGGAAGTTTTATTTTTCAAATGTATTTGCTTAATAACATGTATATTTGTGTGTATTATATTAAAAATTTGATCAATCCAAAATTACATGTTTTTAGCACCTCTAAAAGCTTTTAGGATTTTACAACTGATCTTACAATCCATATACGTTTTATAGTAGTATATTTAAAAATCTAAAGACATTTTTACGAGTGTTTGAGCTGTTATGCCTCGTTTATAAATATAAAAAATTGCATTCAGCTACAGTTTTTAAAATGTACAGAAATAAGTGGAGAAATAGGATACTTACATATTATGGATATTTTTGACTGTAGTAAGATATATTTATATTTCAGTTTTTTTACAATTTGAATAGAAGTTGTAAGCCATTTTGCGAATATAAGCCATTTTGAGTATAATTCCATAGGCTGTTTAATATTGTAAAGTGTTTTACTTTGATACCAGCACACATTAAAATAAGGCTCATTTGCAGTTATATGATCAGCTTTAGTGATATTTAAATTTTCAAAAATAGTCTAGACGTACGAAAACATTCTTTCACAACCACACACCACATCTCTCATACTATATCTTCCCTACAGCAGGAAATATTTGTGTATACTGAAAAATTTAATACTGGATACATTTCCAAGTGTTAAATTTGTTTTTAAAATTGGGTATGAATACATTGTGGAACTGTCGGTTAACTTCACTGAACAAAATTGTTTTAAGTGTACTGTTTTAAAAGACAAAATTAATTAGGGAGAACTTTTCTCACAATAGAATTTGTAATGACTGAATTGTGTGAAAATGTAGTTATCGATGTGTGACATTTTTCCTTGTAATTAAAGAAACATAAAGATAACAAATTTAACTTGAGTAGAAAATGGTTAGAAGTACTGTCATGCGCATTTGAAGAAGTATATCCCCCATTAAAATTAAAAATCATTGACTGAATGTGTGTTATGTCCATCACAAATGCCGATGTAGAAAAGATATTTTTATTTAATATAAGGAGTTCGAAAAGGAGAGTACTAGGAATGAAAATTTAGATTTTTTCCGAAAAATATTCAGATAACATAATAGTATCATTTATATGATTTAAATTTAAATAAATTAAAAGTATTGAAATCATTTTTATGTTATTCTAAATTAAAAATATAATTGAATAGAGAAAGATATGTTTTATTTCATAAATATGAATCATTTATGTCTTATTGTTTAAAAAAGATAGGGCCTTTACTCTTTTACCTCATAATTTTTTAAAAAACAGGAAAGTGGGCGCGTTTTCTTACTCTCATATTCAAAAATGAATACAGGATGCTTTTTTCTGGTTCAAATCTCAATACCAATATATATATATATATATATATATATATATATATATATATATATATATATATATATATATATATAAAAACAATCACAATTATCAATTTAAAAATTGAAATATATGAATCCCAAAATACCAAAACACTTCAGAATATCAATGGCGAATATAAAAAATAATGTTCCATCATTTTCAAACAAAATTAAAAAATTATAAAATAAAATAAAAATTTATAAAATATCCAAGTGCAATCTCGGACTCAGGACCGATAAGTGGGGCCAAACTAGTTTGACGGCGCCAACCCTCCCCCTATTGCAACTTGGTAATTTAATTGGATAATTTTCAAATTTCAGAAAAAAAAAAACAAAAAAAAATTAAAAAGTTAAAAATTAAATCATTATACTTGAAAAATAAAACTATTCGCCATCACATTCCGAAAGATATTGCAATATTAAAATTTAAAAACATTTTAGTACATAATATAAGTGAACCCTCAAACTTCCAAGATGATGCATACATCTTTAAAATAGTTGTAAAGGTAGAAAAAATAAATTCCTTATCCGAAAGTTCAAATCAAAAATTATCTAAAATCAAAAAGTTCAAGTTAAAAAATCCGAAAGTTCAAGTTAAAAAATCCGAAAGTTCAAGTTAAAAAATCCGAAAGTTCAAGTTAAAAAATCCGAAAGTTCAAGTTAAAAAATCCGAAAGTTCAAGTTAAAAAATCCGAAAGTTCAAGTTCAAAAATCCGAAAGTTCAAGTTAAATAATCCGAAAGTTCAAGTTAAATAATCCGAAAGTTCAAGTTAAATAATCCGAAAGTTCAAGTTAAAAAATCCGAAAGTTCAAGTTAAAAATCCGAAAGTTCAAGTTAAAAAATCCGAAAGTTCAAGTTAAATAATCCGAAAGTTCAAGTTAAATAATCCGAAAGTTCAAGTTAAAAATCCGAAAGTTCAAGTTAAAAATCCGAAAGTTCAAGTTAAAAATCCGAAAGTTCAAGTTAAAAAATCCGAAAGTTCAAGTTAAAAAATCTGAAAGTTCAAACTAAAAATTTCTAAAAACCGAATGTTCACATTAAAAACACAGTATATTCACAAATGAATAGAGTAAATCATTAAAGACTCACCAAACAGTATCCCATCAAGAATATGATCCATTTCTTATTGCACGACATTTCATTTTTAATATATCAAATACACATATTTTGTTCATAACATCCAACCATGTCAATCCAATCGATTCTTGATCCAACACCAGAGTATGACCACTTGTCATCAGATGCAAACCATATCACATGCAAAAGACTTGCTTGATTGATTGGTCATAAATGTCTGATTGGACATAAATGTTTAACTGGTAATAAATAATTTTAAAGTGTATATATAGTCGTGTAAATATTGTTTTAATTGTGTGTGTATTAAAATGTATATTAAAATGTAACCTGTGTGTGGAATGTATATTAAAAATGTAACATGTGTGGAATGCACAAATTCTTCACAGCTGGACCACTAACAAACTGACTTTGTGGACCTAATGTTGAGTGGTGGATTTGTGCATTTACGAGTTTAAAAATATTTTTAAGAAATATTTCTGATCTATATATTTTTCTCAGGAAATTGATGGGATAATCATTTTGTATGCATATTAATATAAATTTCTGGATATTTTTGAATCTATCAATATTGTGCGTTGTTAAATTATTATTTCTCAACAGAAAATTTAAAATTATATTTCTAAATACAGATATATGAAGACAACTATTGAAGTTTGGTATCTTTATGACATTGAATTTAAATGCTTCCCTTTTATCATATATATTGCTATATAATTTGTTGTCAATAATAGTTAAATCCAAATCCAAAAATTCAACTTTGTTTGAGTTAAAATTCGTCTGTATTAATTTTAGGTATTCCGGATAAAAATTAATGTTAGGTTTAAATTCTCTATCATGACCTATAATAATTAAATCATCTATGTATCTTAACAAGAGGCAAGAGGGTTCCTTTCTTCGAACTATTTCATAATGGTGTAAATACAGGTTAGCGAGACTATTACTAGCCGGGCCACCCTGAGGCAATCCTTTGATTTGTTTATAAAGTTTGTTCTCAAAAATAATGAAGTTCTCCTGTATAACAAAACGAATAAGTGTATTGAACTTTTCAGAACTAATGTAATTATTCAAATCATATTTCTCATATGCAACTGAAAGTACCTGAATTATATCTTCTATTTTAATGGAGTTAAATAAATCCTCGAAATCGAACCCATACACAGAAAATACCTCTTGTTGATCAACTTTCTTTATTACATCATGGCTGTTTTTTATAATAGAAGTATCCTTAAATTTGTCTATTGTATCTTGTAATATGGTCTGTAAAATTCTTCCTGATTTTGATATATAAGTATTGAACCCATTTGTTACACTGCGGAATTTGATTGGATTCTTATGAAATTTAGAGTCAGAAATATATGGGGATATATAATTTTATTGCTAGAAATATTTAATTGTTTACCAAATGCAAATAATCTGTTGTTAATTTCTTTCATACTAAATTTACTTACATCATATGCATTATTATTTTGTATATGATCATTTATTAATTTACTATAATAATATTTACATATAATTGCATAATTTCCTGGTACTTTATCTACATAAACTATCACAAAGTGTTTTTGTAAGTTTTCTATTGGTCCCTTAATTTTTCTATAACAATCTTCATTTTTTGTTCTAAAATTAAAATTCATTAAGTCCTTGAGGACATGAAAACCATATTCTTTAAAAGCCTGAGTAGGTAAATTATATTTAATTGCAACATTTAGAATAAATTTATTAATATCTTCTGATATCTTCTGATCTTCTGATATATATATATATATATATATATATATATATATATATATATATATATATATATATATATATATATATATATTTAAAAAAATGACAGGAAAATAAATTTTGTTTGAAGAAAATATAATTGTTTTTCTACTTCTAACACACTATTTATTTCTTTTTTTTTCCACCCTTCATTTTGTTTTAATTTTACTGTGACTAAACATATAGGAAACGACCCAGTTGCACTACAACTTTCAAACAAGATTGCCCAAGGCAACTTGACAGCTAGCTGTAAAGGATTGATCTCTTGGTTCTTACTTTAGAAAGGGACTTAACTGAGTCATAAAATTGTCCCCGTTTGACCTCCCAAGTTTTAAAAGGGGGAAAGGAAAGAAGTCTGTTGCATTTTTAAAGCGAATTGCAAAATAAGAGTAAACGCTTTCCGAATATTTTTTCAGGAGGAAGCTAACCACTCAGAGGGTTAATTTTTACGGAAACAAGAGAACTTTATCTTAGCTATTTTATAAAATTTCTTGAAAAAACAGTGATTATATTCACATAAAAAACTGTAAATTTTGAAATAAAACAGCAATTGATAAATTTGAGAATCAAAACACTTATACTGTTATACGTAGCAAGGAAACAAAAATTTCAACAAATTATTTTCAAAAAGTTTTAAAAAATCGCTGGCTCCGTTAGAGCATTTCAAAAAAAAATTTGATTAAAACACTTTTTAAAGTTTGACATCTTGTGTAAAGTATTGGCATCTGCTTTTACTAAAACACTTGCAGTTTTTGTTCTAGTGAACGGAATATTAAAAACTTGGTATTTTTATTAAGCTAATAATATGACTTATAAAATAAAAATTATAAGAACAATTTTTCAATTTTTGAATAAAATCATATTTTTGGTTAGTCGGATATCTTAAAATTAGAAAAACATGAATTTAGTAGATATTTACTTCTATGATATCTCATATGGTTTATGAACATTTCCAAATGAAAGTGAAAAACGATGAATGAGTCCATTAAGACTTGATGCGAATTGTGCGATAAGAAAACATTAATAAAAGAATAACTCATGTCCAAAATAAAATGTAGCACAAAAACAGTTAAACAGGTTAGCAAATGTAATTAATTTTGCTTTTTCTACGCTTATTTTTAATTACTTAAATATTGAAAGAAATGAAATATCAAGTGTAAAAGGACAAAAAGAAAATACAAGACAGATTGTATTCCGTATCAATGACAGCAATTTTTAATCCAAATATCGTTGTTCCTTTCTTAAAATCTAAAAATTGGCCTTAAAGTATCCGACTACGTGCGGAACCGTGATTTTACAGAAGCGCGTAAATGGAAATTTTCATGATATTTTGTGTCACTTAGATTAGAATACATGATAAAAAATTTTTAAGGACATTTTGACAAAAAAATATATTTAAATGTAATATTTTGGCAACAATTAATTAAGAATAATTTTTTTTCAAAATGTTCTCCTTTTGTAAAAAATGCTTCTATTATAATAATATTTTGCCTGTATATAGCTTAGACCTCTCTACAGAGGCTTAACTAGAATTTTTGAAATATATAACTTAGAAGTGGGTTTATCCATATTTTACGACAACACAGGGGAGCAATTTTAAGAAAAAAAAAACGCCAATAGTTATTTCATTTGGTGGTAACTCTGAAAATAGTGGGATTTTTTCAAAACTTCTAGTTGAGCCTCTGTAGAGAGGTCTGAGCTATATGCAGGTAAAATATTATTATAATACAAGCATTTTTCCCAAAAGGAGAAAATTTTGAATAAATATTATTCTAAGTTAATTTTTTCCAAAAATATTGTATTTAAATAATTACTTTTGTCAAAATGTCCTTAAAACAATTTCATGCATTCATTCTAATCTGAGTGACACTAAATATCGTCAAAATTATCCAGTTATGCGCTTTTTTTAAAAATCATGGTTCCGAACGTATATAGTCGGATCCTTAAACATATATTTCTTTGGAACGAGGCTGTATTTTAAATATCTTAGTCTTCTAGTTATATTATTCATTTTATGTTTTTACTATTCCTGTTTTTCAAAACGAATTTGTATTAATAAAGAAACAACTACTATGTAAATCTTGATCATCATTGAACTCCACTCTTCCTCTTTCCCCTTCCATTTTTGAAGATAAAGTTTAAAAACATATTATTTTTTAATCAGAAGAGGAGAAAAAACTTTATTCTTAATCCTCTTTCCTTGCTTCATTTTAAAGTATTAATTAGTAAATAGAGACACATTTTTGAATTAATGTCACAGAGCAATTGGAAGAAAATTGATGTCGCGTATTTTTGAAAACAGACTAGCGACAAAGATGACAACTCAGTAGGAACTTCTAACTTTTCGGTTACACCGTGTACTGTTTGATGACTCTAATCAATGTAAAATGCCCCATTCACGATATTTTGCAAAAATAATCTTTATCAGTATTGAGATATCACACGGAATAAAAGCTCGTGGTCATTATAAAATGGCTACCGCTACAGTTAAATGTAATGCGAGAAAAAAAAATCTTGTATGGTTCCTAAATATTACTCGTTTTGTTAGGTATTTCATAATGTTGTACATGACTATATATTGTCTTTTAAATTATAGATATGTAAGCCTTAGGAATAGGTTTTTGATTGTATTCAGAAACTTTCTTATAGGTCGCATTTCTTAGTTCAAAGAACATGATATGAACTCCCAAAAACCGATATACATTTAACTTACACATCCCCGTGACCACTTCCTTCCTTGGATACCGACTACCACCACATTAGTTCTCAGCGGATATATACTCAACAAAAGACGCATGACTATGTCAATTCAAAAATGAATTCTTCTTTTACCTATAACGTCTATGCAAATCCTTCCTCCTAGCATTTGATTTCCGTTAATACTGTTCTTAGAAGATGTCTACTTAACAGGATGTCTGCAGGCCTAACAATTAACAATATGAATTTTTGTATTTAATACGTATGCAAAACCCAAGGAAGTCAAGAAAGACATTCATTCGTTCTAAAAATGTTTTTAGTTTGCTAAAAAAGTGAAAGAAATTTAAAACAAAACGATTTTTCTTGTGTTTCATTCAGACTCCATTTCGGAAATAGGAAACATTTTGAGTAATTAGAAAAGGAGGAAAGTTTTTGAACGTGATACTAATTATGTATCATAAATGAAAGATGTTATCGCATTTAAAGCATTAAATCTAAAGCCTTTAGCTAACATTTTAGCTACATATTTTATTCAATTTGAAATGAAGAATATTTTTCAATTTTTTCATACAGTTATATCAAAAAGAACAACAAAAATATTCTATTCACTTTTGTAAAAATCATCTAAACACATCAGATGACTCAATTTTTACATTGTAGAAATTCTGAAACTCGAAAGGAACAATTCAAAAGGCTGTAAAAATGGCACATGTCCAAGATCTTAAATCTTCACTGTTATATGCCCTGAAATTAGAGGCCGCCAATGAAGACAGTTGATGAGATCGCCATTCCATCCAAGGAGCTAGATTAATTCCAGATGTGTCCTGTGAATCCCCATGGAGGAAGGATAATGAGAACCTGAGAGAGGAAATTCAAGATTTAATAGCTCAACGTTAGAACATGAGGAGACGTAGACTCACGTGTTGAGGATGCGGTGGAGCAGGGCATCTGAAAATTAGCTGCCCTCGAATAAGTAAAGAATATCGCAACATGAAGTGCTGGGGGTGTTATAAGTAATGTAAGAAGTAAATCAGGAAGAACCTTGCCGTACAAGTAACAGAATCAAAGAAAGTGTGTAGCAACCGAAAAAGATCAGCAGATGAAAATGGGGACGTCCGTTCGAAAAGACCCTGTTCAGAGAGCAGCAAGAATCTTTGAAACAGCTTGAGGGTCGAGAAAAAATTTGGCGTGATAGGCCCAGTATTCCTCCAAGTTACAGCATAAAGCACATCGGCATTGGACCCGTAGAGTAATGAGAGCATCCGAAAAGATTAACTGGCTCATCCTGAAATAAAACCAATCATATAATTCAAAGTAGCGTCTGACGAAAAGCCCAGCTGGCAAGAAATCGCCCCGTTTCATCCTACAACGAAGCGTTACTGGGATCTTTGGGACTCTCTCCATCTGAGAAATGGTGTTTTATATCGAAAATGAGAGTCTGACGACGGAAAAACATTCAGGTGGCAATTAATACTCCTAAAGACAAGAGTTTCCACAGTCCTTAATAAATTGTATGGCAGTCCAACTGGAGGTCATTTTGGCGTTATGAAGACCTTATAAAAAATTCGTGTGCGCTACTACTGGAACAATGTGCGGAGTGAAGTGGAAAAGTTTTGTCACACATGTGATTCCTGTGCTGCACGCAAAGGTCCCAGAAAACGCACTAGAGGAAGACTGCAGTTATATAATGTGGGAGAGCCTTTCGAACGAATAGCCTTTGGCATCCTAGGTACACTTCCGAGGTCATCAGATGGCAACAGCAGCATCCTGGTGGTGATGGACTACTTCACTATGTGGCCTGAAGCCTATCCTATTTCCGACCAAGAGGCTTCGACTGTTGCAGAGGTTCTAGTTCAACACTGGATCTCCCGATTCGGGGTCCCTCTACAACTGCACTCTGATCAAGAGAGGAACTTCGATTAGGCAGTTTGCAAGAGACGTTGTAAAATACTCGCCATCGACAAACCCGGACCACAGGTTTACATCCCCAGTCTGACGGCATGGTGGAGAGGTTCAATCGGACCATCCTGGACAGTCTCTGTCTCCTGGTATCCAGTAATCAATAGGCTGGGACAAGAAATTGTTCTTTTTCTTGCTTGCTTACAGGAGTGCCTTTCACGAGGCCACCGGTTATTACCATCCCAGATGCTCTTCGGGCGTGATCTTCGTCTGCCTGCGGATCTTCTGTTCAGCCGACCACCAGATGCTCCCTTGGCGCCTGAAGAGTATATCAAGAAACTCGAGACACGGATGGAGAAAATAAATCATACTGCTAGGGAAAGAATCGGCATCGCTTCCAAGAAGATGAAGATTCAATACGACGCAAGAGCAACCGGACACTATTTCCACGAAGGCGACAAAGTGTGGGTATGGAACCCTAAATGTCACACAAAGGACTCTCTCCGAAGCTGCAGATCAACTGGAAAGGTCATTACACAGTCGTAGAAAAAGTGAATGACGTTGTGGTAAGGATACAAAAATCACCACACTCAAAACCGAAGGACATTATAATAGGCTAGCCCCATATCTTGGCCAAGATGAATAAGATCCTTAAAGTATCCGACTAGGTTGAAAAAGTGCTTTTTAGGTATTTGATGTTTGGTGTTGTTTGGATCATTAGGAAAAAAAGAAACTAATTATTTAGGAAGGACTAATACATAAAGTAGAGTGTTTTTTAAGTTCTTTTTATAGCATTTACTTTATCTATATCTATCTATCTATCTATATATATATGTATATATATATATATATATATATATATATATATATATATATAAAACTACTAAAAATATTTTTTTAAATTCGTTTTTTGAAGAATGAACTTTTCATGATAATTTGTGCACAACAAACGGATTATCTTCTAAATTTTCCAATAAAATGCAATAAAATTTATAACATATATGCTATGGGTCATTCAGAGTGTAACAAACCGCAGATATAAATACAGCTACATTTAATCACATTTTACAGTCATTTTTAGCTTAGAACATGCATTAATTTTGATGAAAAATCATGACCATAAAATTAAAATGCTAATAAAATATAATTCCTTACACTATTTTTTATCCTGTGGTTTGTGACACTTCAGAGTGATCAACAAGTATATAAATGACGTTAAAATTGCTTAATGTGCAATTTATTTTCATTTATCACGTTTTTCTTAACTTAAAAAAATTTGCTAGAATTTTCTAAAACTAATATTTTTTTTTAAAAAAAAGGGCGATATATGTTAGTTATTTAATAGTTATGACTTTTTAAACTTATTTATGTTCTTTAAAACAAAAAAATTATTCAGAAAATCAATTTTTGAAAAATTTATCTCCGAACCTAGTCGGATACCTTAAGTTCAGACCATGGTCATTAATTAATTAGTGGTAAAAGATGTAAATTATTCCTTTGTTTTCTAATTCCTTAGTTTTATCTTAGTATTGCAATTTATGCATTTTGAATTTATTTGCTTTGTATTTTTTACTTTAAATGTGATTATTATGTGAGTAGTTTGTCAGTAAATAGATACTCTTACTCAGGAGTTGTACTGCTCGGAACGTGCAGTCTTTGAGGAGGAGGCAGTGTTACGAATTTTGTGTAAATAGTGTAAATAATTTGTATTTGAGTTTTTAATGTATTTATATTATTCTCTATGTTACATTTATTTCATGTTAAAATTGTGCTATTCACAAGCAATGCCGGCCCTAACGTTATAATGGCGATTCAATGAGAACTTGGCAAAATCTTGGTGGTAGAGCCAAGTTGGCATCATTTTTGGCGACCAAGTTAGCGGCCAATTTGGTAACTTTGGTGACCATTTTGGCGTCATAGGTTTGGTCATTTTCGTGACCATGTTGGTGAGTTCGGAACCCTTTGGAATCTTCTAGAAGGTAGTGGATCTCTCCACATACATCACGAGTGGTTATATTTCTGGAAGTTTCTGCCACGCCTATAAGAAGATGCTTGCCGGTACGGCGAGGAGTTTTGATTAAGCTAGCGAGTAGTGAGAATTGTTTTGACTAGCGATTAGCTCGGCTGTGCTTGTGAATAATCTTTACGTACGTGTATTTTTAAACACTGGTGATTGTGTTTGACTGCTGTTGAAGGTGTGAAGACTTTCGGATATTTACCCTATGAATATTGCTGCTGAATCCTCTATTTAAAGGATTGGAGTTTAGATAATAAATTCACATCTTTCTTAAAGAAATGCTTATTTCATTTGTGATTGTTTTGCATAAAATCCTCGAATCAGGATCTACGTAACAATATTTTACATTATAGGGTAGGATTCAAAATATTATTTCGATATTCCTCTATATACAGTGAAATTTTAAATGAAAACAATCTATGAGCACACATTAGTAGCTATGGACATCTTAATATATATATATATTCATGAAATCAAGTTGACAAAAATAAATAAATGCACGAGATAAAAGATTTAAAAATGTTATGATTACGAAATATTTCGTACAAAGGAAAGAAGTTTGATTTATTTTATATAGCATATTTATATATCATGATCATTTATTTATTTTTATATATTATATCGAAAATGAACGTTTTTTAATGTTCGTGTCTGCACTTTCTTCAAAATGTTGAGTAGAAATTTTTATTATTTTCCTTCTAGCATCGAAAGAAAAAAAATATTTTAACGCCACATTCATTTAAAAATGCTTGGATGAACACGATTTTATAAGCAACGTAATGAGTTTTACTCTTCCAACTATGTTAATTTGACTTTATTAAGATAATGCATTTATGTAACTCATAATTAATTAAATCACGAGTCCTTCACTGAAACGAATAAAAATAGGGACATGTAACTTTTTTTTTTTTTAAATTTTGAATTATGAAAATAATGAGGTCTTATTTTTTTTCTTTAGCTTCTTTTAGTCTTATTTATATTTTTTCTTAAAAGAAACCTAAAAACATGATAGCAATAACTCTTGTAAGAATACAATTTGAGTAATACTAAATTTTAAGTAGTTTCTGTATTTTTTTATACATAAAAACTTTGAAGTTAATGGATTCAAAAATTAAACTGAACAATTTAGTTATCGCTAAAAATAATAAGCTGAAGGAAAATAAATTCATTAGTTATTCAAAAAGCCTTTGAAAATTATTGTATTAAGTAAGAAGAAAAGGCATATATTTCTTTCTTCTTATTTAGAGAGTTCTTTGAGATTGGAGAAGCGGTTGGTATGCTTCGTCGATTGGGAAATAATTCGCATACGGTTTATATTTTATTTTTATAATTTTCGACATTTTAACAATTAGTACACAAAATATAAAGTAAACAAAACTCTGGTTCCATCTAACGCATTTCAAAATAGTTTTTCTTGATCAATTTTTTTTTCGAACTTGAAACTAAACATTATTTATATTACATAATAAATAAATGTAACTTCCTATTCGTGAAACAGAGATGCCAGACATGTTGGATAGGAGTGTGATATTAGACAATCCATAGTTACTAATAATAAAATTCAAATGAAATAAAAGTAAGATATTAAATAAGACATAAATTTTGTCACATTATATTCGTTTCATATGTCTTCTTATAAGTATCTTATAACACTAAGCAATAAAATGCATATAAGAAATGTCCAAATGTATCCCCCTTTTAAAGAAAATATTAAGTTGTTGATTAATATTTCACTGAGTATGAAAAAAAAATATCTGCCAGAATTCACTAAAATATACTATTTCCCCTGTATCGAAGATTTCACATAAACGTTAATCTTACATTCCTGTGCTTCGATTATGAGTGTTATGATGGCTCATAAACACATTTCCTCTATAAATAAAGATAGGAGTAGTCGTTAGCATCGTTGATACAATTTACACTCTAAACGGGAGTCCATACATTCAATGTTATCCGAAAGCCTTGAAAAATTGATAAGTCCTTATTCAATTTCATGTTTCTGTTTAATTCAATTTACGAAGTATAAAAATGGATAAACAATAAAAGGCTAGCATTTTAGAAAAGAATATTTATATGCTTATATTCCTAACATTTGTAAATTTAATGTCACAGCATTTCAACATTCATCATTAATATTATATACTAAACATGTTTCATTTAATATAACCGAAAACTAAAACTAGATCTACATATAACTTGATTCTGAAAAATAATATAAACTTTAAATCAACATTCGTAACAATAATATAAGGAGAAAAAAAACTATTTGTTCCTATTTGTTGATAGATAGCACATTTGATTAAGGCGAAATGAAACAAAATCACGGCCCTCACCAGAATGATCTATCATACTCGCTATTTCTTGAAACCAATGTAGAGTTTCAGTGGTACCGACTCTGAGTAAATGATATCCTTTCAGAAATGTTTTGTGTTATAATACCTTTTTAGCAAATATATTATTTTCTTTTGTTCAAACCTATAGCGTAATATTTTTTGGTATCCAAGTGAGCAAACCTTCAGTTCTTGGTGAAATTTAAGAGTGGATTCGATATTTGGATCAATATTTAAGATAAGTGATTGTTTAGATTGCACAAAGTCTACAGCCTTAAAAATTAAACCAGAAATCAATTGTTGAACTTTTTACTCGTCCTTTAGCAGAAGAGTCTCCGAATTCAATATTGTGTTGGAACAAATACGTTTTGAAAAAAATAAATTCGGCTTTTTCTAGAACCGTGTGTTAAATCAAAACCGTGAAAGGAAAAAGAGCTTAAAGAGAGTCGTGTGTGTTATAAAAAGAAACAAGTAATATATATGAAAAGAAATGAAGTCAATTCCTACTTACAAGGGGAGGACACGACTAAGGAAATTCATTTGGGTGCGAGATTTTGTGTAACAGTAGTACTGCTATATGGTATTCAAACCCCAATGGAATTCCGTCAAATGACCAGTCAATTCCAAGGAAACAGCGTACGAAGGTCATACTAAGCTTATATACAAGTTATTTTCTCCCTGATACAATGTCGCCGTGGCGTGATCGTCAGCGTATCGGAGTACTATCCAATGGACCGGGCCACAATTCCCGCGAGCGCCAGCTTCATTTTTGTTTATTTTTCAATCCATTTATTTCATTATTTATTTTCAGAATTAAATGATTTTATTTTTTTAAAAAAGATTCATTGATTTTTGAATGATATTCTATATAATTATAGTAACTATTTTACTTTTTTAAAACACAAAACAACTGATAGTGTTATGATAATAATACTTATAAATAAAAAGTGAAAATAAATAAAATAATAATAAATAAAGTTAAATAAATATAATTAAAAATTAAAAATAAATTAAATTTTAATAAATAAAGTTAAATAAATGTAAGTAAAAAGTTAACTGTGCCTTACATATATTTTTTTTTTTTATATATACAAGAACCTGAGTGATAATTATCATAAAAACATTCAAAACAACTAATTTTTTGACATTTAACACAGTTCATAAATAAAGAAGTACCGCATCAAAAATGTTTTTTAAGAAGTTGATTTAGAAAACACACATCCTTTACATTTAAGAAAATTTCTCTATGTTCAGAAAGTTTTGCCACGTATCAAGGATATGGAATCCTTTTTTCAAAAATTGGTGATGACTGTTGGTGAAGAAATATTTATTGGATTTTAATTCAGTCTCCTCGTGAATTTATTTCACGATTTTGTTCTATTAACCCTCCGGGTGGTTTGCTTCATCCTGAAAAGTAATTTCTCGAAAGCATTTACTGTTATTTCGCCATCTCCTTCAAAAATGCAACATACTTCATTCATTTCCCCCTTTTAAAACTTGGGAGTTTAAACGGGGACAATTTTATGACTTAGTTCTGCCTCTTTGTCAAGGGAGGACGAAGAGATTACTCGTTTACAGCTAGCTATTAAGTTGCTTTGGACAATCTTGTATGAAAGCTGTAGTTTCCACTTGGTTGTTTTCCCGATATGTTCAGTCACAGTAAAATTAAAAAAAAATTAAATAAATGTCGTGTTAGAAGTTGAAAAATAGTTATATTTTCTTCAGACAAAATTGATTTTTTGTCATTTTTAAAAATTAAAAAAATGAAATAAATGTTGTATTAGAAGTGGCAAAATAGTTATATTTTATTCAGACTTAATTGATTTTTCTGTCATTTTTTAATATTAAAAAAATGAAATAAATGTCGTGTTTAGAAGTGACAAAATAGTTATATTTTCTTCAGACAAAATTTATTTTTCTGCCATTTTTAAAAATGAAAAAAAAATGTATTTTACTAATGCGATTTGAACCAGAAAAATGCATCTTGTATTCATTTTTGAATAGGAGAGTAAGAAAACGTGCTCACTTTCCTGTTTTTTAAAAAAAATAATGAGGTAAAAAGAGTAAAGGCCCTATCTCTTTTTTTAAACAATAAGACATAAAATGGTGCAAACGATGATATACATACGATGATTATATTAATGAAATAAAACCGATCATTCTAACTATTCAATTATATTTTTAATTTAAATTAACATAAAAATAATTTCAATACTTTTCATTTATTTAAATTTAAATCATATAAATGATATCTTTATGTTATATGAATATTTCTCGGAAAAAATCTAAATTTTTATTCCTAGTGCTCTCCTTTTCAAACTTCTTGTATTAAAAAAAAATCATCTTCTCTACATGGGCATTTGCAATGGAGATAATACTCATTTAGTCAATAATTTTTAAATTTAATGGGAGATATACTTTTTATATTCAAATACGCGCGTGGCAGTACTTCTAACCATTTTCTACTCAAGTTAAATTTTTTATCTTTCTGTTTCCTTACTACAAGGGCAAATGTCCCACATCAATAGCCACATTTTCACACAATTCAGTTATTACAAATTCTATTGCGAAAAAAGTTCTCCCTAATTAATTTTGTCTTTCAAAACAGTACACTTAAAACAATTTTGTTCAGTGAAGTTAACCGACAGTTCCACAATGTATCCATATCAAATTTTAAAAACAATTTTAACATTTTGAAATGTATCCTGTATTAATTTTTTTGAGTATACACAAATATTTCCTGCTGTATGGAAGACATAGTATGAGATGTGGTATGTGGTTTTGAAAGAATGTTTTCGTACGTGTAAACTATTTTTTAAAATTTAAATATCACTGAAGCTGATCATATAACTGCAAATGAGTCTTATTTTAATGTGTGCTGGTATCAAAGTAAAACACTTTACAATATTAAAAAGCCTATGGGTTTATATTCAATATCAAACTATTCGCAAAATGGTTTACAACTTCTATTCAAATTGTAAAGAAACTGAAATATAAATATATCTTTCTGCAGTCAAAAATATTCATAATATGTAAATATCCTATTCCTCCACTTATTTCAGTACATTTTAAAAACTGTAGCTGAATGCAATTTTTTTTATATTTATAAACGAGACATAAAAGCTCACACAGTCGTAAAAATTTCACATTATCATTTTTATATATACTTCTATAAAACGTATATGGATTGTACGATCAGTTCTAGAATCCTAAAAGCTTTTAGAGGAGCGAAAAACATGTAAGTTTGGATGGATGAAAATTTTAATATAATACACAAATATACGTGTTATTAAGCAAATACATTTGAAAAATCAAACTTCCTTCTGAAATAAACGTAATTGAAAGAAAAATGTTTATTTGCAAATGAGTGGAAATACATGTTTATCTAAGGGGTATCCCCAAAGTAAGGCAATCCTCAAACTTAAAACTTAAACTCAGTGGCATAACAATCCAAGACAGCCAGGAACTACTGTGCCCATCCTAATACACGTGACCATTGGGCGCTGAGGTGCAAGAACAGATGTCCCGATTTGGTGGTCTGTCTGAAGAGAGACCTTCAGTGTTTAAGACCCAAAGCAAGCTTGGTACTCATTTATCGACCCAATGTAGCGGGGATGGAAGACAAAGTCGACCTTGCCCAGCCCGTTAATAGAACCCATGACCTGTGGTGTGGAAGCACGATACACTACCACTCGACCCTATTCGGTGAAAAATAAAAATTAATTTTGGAATCTTATATAATTCCCCACTAAATGAGGTACTCTAAACCTTTTTTTTTCATGTAAACTGTTTAGACGGAAATGGTTAATTATGAATATTTCACAAGTTGCATAAATTAGAATTCACCGTTATAGCTTACTTAAATTTTTAAGAGTGAGAAAGGTGTTCTTCGGCTGCACGAATTAATTTTAAAAGGAATACGGTTACGAAAAAGTAGTACAAATACATCTAAAGTAGGGTTGGTTACCTTAGATATTGTCAAACAAAAAAATTGTGAAAGTGAATTCCACATTTCGTTGTTATAAAAATGTATGGAAAATTACAAGACTTATTTTTGCATTTGTAATTTATATATATTTTTTCCCTAGGAAATTTAAAAGCTAGAGCGGCATCCATCAAAACCGCGGATCCTCACTGTTTTCCCAGATCGCCCATGACTTAGCCGGCTCAACCATAGTAAGTGAATGTGCTGTATTTTTTTTGTTTGTTAAATTCTTTTCATAGCAGACTGCATTTTTCATGTATTTAAGATGGTCGTTTTTTATTTTCTACATCAATATCTTAACGTCTGAATTTAAAATTACATAAAATTCTCTTGATATTCGCATCAATGACTATTATAATTTTTATAAGTATATGAATGCGTCGTCAAACTATTACACGACTATTATTAACATATTTTTTTAACCATTTAATTAATATTAAGTATAACAAAGCGCACACAAATTTTGTGAAGTTTAAAATAAATATTTCGAAATGTACTTCAGATATACTCAATATTTTTCATTCCTACGGTTTAGCTTCTCAGTTTTTCTTCTCCATGTAAAAATTTATTGTGATTGTACATTCATCAATTTTTTAAGTAAATTTTTTGCTCTTAACATGCATTTTTCCACCAAATTGTATAAAATTCTTGAAATATATTAAAAAGTACTAAAGAAGCTATATAATAAAATTTGAAATTTATATTATACTCAAAGAAGTACTAAAATTTACGATTAATTATTTTTAACTGCGCGATGCATTTTTTTTCAAATTTTCAAATGGAATTTTTAACATAAAATTTCTAGCTTTATGCGGTCGGGATTTCTAAAAATAGCCAGATTTTAATTACTTATTCAGTTAGCGTTTGAAAAAGGTAAATGTTGAGGTATTTTGCATAAATGATATTTTTGAATAATAATTCGAAAGTTTTTGAATAGCTCGAATTTAAATTGATTTTTGTTTATTTATATGTATAAATGTCTACTGTAAATGTTTTCGTATATTTTTGATTACCATTTATTCAAACAATCAAGTTATATAAAAAAAGTGGGAAATTCTTAATTCCTGTTGTCTTTGATGGAATTTGAAATCCAAGCACTTAAAATTCGAATCTAATTCGGTGTATTTTAAAAACATATAACTAAGCACTGTATGTGAACTTCCTTAAACACTTTGGGCATTGAAATAAAAAAAAAACTATTAGATCTTAAGTAGTTTTTTTTTCATGCTATAATTGCAAGAAAATGTTTCAAATTATTTGATTAAAAAAGTTTAAATTTATTCATTTTTAGTGGTTGGAAAATTAAAAAGTTTCAAGTTTTAAAGTGTTTAATTTTTACTAATTTTTTTGGCATCTTATAATGAAACAATCCTGCTTCAAAAACTGAAAGCATTCATTAAGATAAGAAAAGTGAAGCGAAAGAATATATTTAAAAAGGTAACTTGTATAAAATAGCAGATTGCTCTGACACGCCCCAACATGTTACACTTTCAAATTAATATGAAGCCACAATAGGGAATTTTAACATATTTTACTTATGCGTTGGGACTTTTCAAAACTTTTAAAATACAAGCAAACAATTAAACACTTCCTGGGGTCTAAAGAAATTCTTCCCCGATTTCTTACGATTGCTCCAGGGTCAGAGCTGGGGATCCCTGCGTGCCATAAAATTTCCGATCAGGGTCCTGCTGTGTTGCTTTCACCGTCCCTAATTATCATTAAAGATGTTAAACCTGTAAAAGGGGGAAAGTATTTTAGAAAAGTACGGCTCAACCGCTTTTGAGAATGTTACTTCAAGTTAAATTTATACGTGCGGTGCATTTTCGAAGCATCTATACAATGATGGGATTTCATGTGAAAAGCTCTTGGATGGTTAAGCATGGCGAATTTTGCAAATGCTTAATGAAATTTTTTACTTGCTTATAAAATTAAACGTCGCAAGGTTGCACAATTGGAGTACATTTGGGAGGAATAATTTTAAGAGTACAAGTAGACAATTTATAATCATCCTGGAAGATTTCATCGTAAATTTCGGGTTTTGTTTTACCTCTCCATAAATCGACGAGAAGAAGAAAATTTTCTTTTTCCACGTAAGTTTTCAAGCAATCTTGGAGAATGTCAATATATAATTCTGTTGAGAGTTTCTCAGACTTGGCAGATGCTATTACAATATTGTTGTATTTTTTGAGTATTCCTCCACAATTTTTTGAACTCTTGGGCCAAATTTACCCGATGGTTCTTGCAGACACACAAATACTTTCGGCAATAGTTTCCTTGAAAATGTCAGAGCATATTGAGCTTTATAGGTTATGTTTTGTCACTTAACTAATATAGTTTTGCTTCCCTTGTCTGCTAGAGTCCTGTTAAAAGTAGATTGTTATTGGCACCCTGAAAAGAAAGGAAATGAAACAAATTAGATGAATTGAATAGGTTTACAGTTAAAATCTAAAAAAGTTGATTTTTTTTAACCAACACACCTGCTGGATCAGTATTAATGATGAAGTATTTATCAAATATAGGCATCAGATGCGATGTCTGTATCCGAAAAGTTTCTGCAGTCTTTAAAATTTCTTCCAAAGTTGCTGTTTCCTTTTGTGACACATATTTTGTAATTTTTCGTTGACGTACTTTATGTTCTTTTTTGAATTTTTTCACCCACCGTTCGAAAGCTTTAAATTCGAAATCTTTAAACTGCCCAGTGGCAGATAAAGCTCACTGATGTAAATTCCTGGTAGTAATTTGATGAAAATGTTCTCTTGCTTCAACAAAGCGATCATATGTCCAGGAATCAAAAAGTGCATATTAATCAAATTTATTTCCTCCTTTTATGATATCTTCTTCCCATTTGGGTAAACGCTCTTTTTTTTCAAACAACCATATCCCCTACTGTATACCGTTTTAACACTCCAAGTAGGAGGTTTTTTTGCCATGTTTGCTGTGTTTTATTTAATAATCTAAAGACATATGTTTTAAATCTCTTTTTTTTCTTCAGGCCCATATTCGACTTATAAGGAATCGACTTCAACTGATTCAAAAATACTTATATACTACACTCGTGTGCAAAAATTTAGGACAAGACGGTTGTTTCAATATAACTTTGTACAAAAGCTTTCCAAATCAAAACATTTAATACCGTAAGATCCCCAATACGTAAGGACATGTGTAATATGTAAGCAACACTTACTAAAAGAGAAATCAGAGGGATAAAAAGAAGCTTTATTGAAAAAGTAGCATGGAGCGCAATGCGAGTGAAGGCCGAAACATCCCTGTGATGGGTGTCCAGCAAGAAACATCCGGTCTTTAGTAGGGGATATGATCTCCCCTGACTGCTAGGCAGGGTTCACAGCGTCTGCCCATGCTGAGAATGAGGTTGCCAATGAGTTGTTGTGGCATTGCTGCCCATTCGTCTTGCAGCGCCAATCGAAACTTTCGAATCCTTACTGGTGGTAAGGTGCGAGATGCCAAGCGTCTGCCTAGAAAATCCCATACATGCTCGATGGGATTGAGATCCGGAGATCGTGCCGGCCAACCCACACGTTCAATATCCTCACTCTCTAAGAGCTGTTCGGCAGCGACTGTGCGATGACATGGTGCATTGTCGTCCATGAAAAGGAACTGCAGACCCATAGCGCTTCTAAAAAGACGCACATATGGAAGAAGAATCTTGTTACAATAACGGGTCCCGTTGACTGAACCTGCGTCAAAGATGTGAAGGTCTGTACGACTACCAAGCATGATGCCTCCCCAAACGAGAACACCGCGACCTCCATATCTGTCCCTTTCAATGATGTTCGAGGGATGATTGCGGCTTCCTCGCTCTCTCCAGATGAGTATGCGATGAGAATCGCTACTCAAACTGAATCTGCTCTCATCTGTTAAGAGTACTCGTCCCCATTCATTGTCTCTCCAATTCCGGTGTTCCCGGCACCACAGAGAACGCCTTCTCCGATGGGCAGGCGTTAAAGGTACACACCGTGCAGGGCGTCGTGCAAACAGACCACCACCGTGCAGTCTTCTGACCACGGTAAAACGCGATATCGGTCGTCCAGTCGCCTGTGTCGTGTGTGTAGCGATTTCTCCCGCTGTCTGCCGCCTGTTTCTTCTGGCCTGTAAGACAATGTACCGGTCATCTGCGGGTGTGGTTCCTCGTGGACGACCACTTCTGAACCCCCGGATAGCTGTTCCTGTAGTTTGAAATTGTCTCCAAAGTCGTGAAACGATGCTGTGAGCAATTCCGAACTCTGCAGACACACTTGTCACACTGCGCCCTTCCTCCAACTTCCAAATTATTCGACCTCGGTAAAGGCATCCAGATATCGTCTAACAGATTGATTATTCGCCATTTCTCGCTGAGTTACCAACTCGGTGTGATTTTAACTGCTATACGGCGTGCAATCTCTTTGCCAGAAATACTGATCTTACACCGAAAACATGCTTTATACTACTCAGACACTCCCCCATTACGTCTACCTGCATATCTGCGCATGTGCTACCGTACATCACCTTACTTAATCTTCTGATTTGTCTTTCTGTCCGCTCTGCCTCTTCGTTCAGCTGATTTGCTAATTTTTCGACTTCGTCTATAATTTTTTCAAACCAGTGTATATAAGTATAAGTAAAAAATTCTTAAATATTTGTTTGTATTAATGGTAATTAAATTACTGTATTATCATTCAAAATAATCATGTATATAAAATTTCAGCTCAATGGAGCACTATGAAATGTATTTTATTCACGATTGAAAATTCCACGAAGATGAAAAATTAAATATATATAAATATAGAAAGTGTGAGCTAATAGTAGGAATTGTAAAAATATATTTTCTTAAAATCTCTAATGAAGCTGCAGATTGGTATTTACGAAAAAGACCTAGTACACTTTATGGTAGTTGGTATCACTTTTAGGTGTGGTACCATATAGGTCCAATACCAATAACCGCAATATAATTTTGACTCACAGTTTTCTCTCCAGAGGGAGGCGCCTGAGTTTTGACGATGCTTAATGATACTAGAAATTTAATTTATTTAAGAACACTCAAGTTTAACAGGCTCTCTAAGGATCTTTAATATATTATAAAAATATTGAAAAACTAGAAAGAGTTAGTTTCACAATACATTTCATAGCAAATTGGGGAAAACTCTTTGTTTGAGAGGTAATGTGAGACACCTTTTTGTTTTCAAAAGAACATATTGAAGTAAGAAGACTCCAAGTTAAGGAATTCTTATAGTTTTCTCATGATTGCATTTGTTTATTTTCCTCGTAAAGACAAGGGATAGTTTTAAATTTATTTAGCATAGTTGAAAGAGATATTTATAATACAATTATCTGTCAAATTGCATGACATCTTACTCTTTCTAATGATTTAAACAGCGTGAAAATTAAAATGTTATTCAAGTAATATTGCATGATTTAATATAATTAGGGTATATTTTGGAGGTCCATTTCTGTATGAGATTGCACCGCTAATTGCTCTTAAAGGTAAAGCCATTTGTATTAGTTAAGAGAAAGTTTAACAAGAAGTCATTTGTCTCCGGAAATAAACGAAACACATTAATTCGCCAATTTTAATCTGAAGTACATTTAAAATTAGCTTTAAAAATATATAAAGTAGACAATTTTAATACGGCATTTGTAGAATTTTATTTCGAATTATAAATGAAAAAAAAAAAACCATATACATGTAAGCAAAAGTGTTTTTAAAGCATCTGCAGAAAATGAGAAATTTGTAGATTTAAGTTGAAACTATTAAACCTATAAAACGTAGCTTACATGAGAAAAAAGTGTTATCTTATATTGATGTTATTATTTGTTTTCTTTATATATAAATTAGAATTGTTATAGTAGAATTATCTATTATAATTGTTAAAATTCATATAGTTTACTAAGAAATGAAGAATGAAGAGGCAGAATAAATTTCTGTTTTTTTAAATGTGACCTTCTGATAGGCTTTTCATATATTAATACTAAAATTTCAAGAATTCTGATTCGCATAAAACAACAAATATATTTTTAGAGCTTCCCCATCAACTAAAACGAATAGTTGTTGAAAAGCACGTGTTATTTATGATAGATTTGTCAGTTTCGCGAAACATAAATCTAATTTCCTTTAAAAAAGTTTTATCTCTTCTGCATGAGTAGCCACATAAAGTAAAAGCCTATGGAAGAAATATATGTGAAACTTAGTAGAAGCTTTAAAAATGTTCCACAAAAGCTTCGAACAATTTCACTTCGTCGAATATAAACTTTGTAAATTTTAGAGTAATATTGGCAAGCACTCTTGCGTAAAAACGCTATTTAAGAGATAAAAAAAGAGTGAGAGATAAGATAAATTCAATAAAAAAAAGACGTAAATGCACATGGGAAGTGACGTTGGTGTAACAAAGTAAATAAATGAGGGAACTTTTCTCGGCGGTTAACAATTAAAACGCCTGTAGTCAGCTACTTTTGCCCTAAAATTGAGGAAACGAATTTCTTTCTAATAAATTCTATTGCCTCGAGAAAAATTAAGGTGTCACTGAAATGTTACTCCAGATCCACTCTTTGTTTAAAGACAATTTCCTCAGAAACAAAACTACAGAGATGGAACTTTTCTTGAACGGAAACCTTATTTAAGAATAACAAGAATTCATACAAGTTGGAATAGCAAAAATAAAGTTTTTAAGTTGAAGATTGAAAGTAGAACTTTCTAAATTCTTAAAATTACCTCAATACCTGTATATGTCTTTAAAATAAGAATTTGAAGGAATGCTAACGAATTGAAAATGTTAAGAATCGGGAGAAAAGCAAGAATTTAAACTTGAGAAACATAAACGTAATTTGTGAAATTACATGCTAAATCTTTCATTTTGTTGCGTTTCAAAATATTTCGTGGAATTGCATGATCTTCATAAACTTCCTTATTTCTATTTTTTTTATTCTTTACATGGTTTAATAAGAACTATGATTCTGCATTGTTGTTCTGCACTATGATTCTGCATTCATGGACCAGTAAATTCACGATTTAAATTCCGCGGACCACTAATAGGATTGTTTAAGTGTTAAACATGTTTATAAAAAATGTGATATAAAAACACATAAAATGTACCTAGTTAATCAAAGAATCTATTCATTGTAACCAAATTATGAAAGATTTATTAAAAAAACCACAATAAAATAAACAAAAACACTAAAAACAAAACAATTAAAAATTGTCTGATGAAGACTGGGCAGAGTCGGATTTATTGATCAGTTCACGGTTAGGAAAAATGCTATTAATGTTAATATTATCGATATCAATATTTTTTGAATTACTAAAGAAATGCAGAATATTCTTTCGTTTTTTTCCCTCATTATGGGTGTAATTTATTTTAATCTAAGATTAAAAAAAAAGAAATTCAGAAAAATCAAACTAATTTTTTCCAAATAAATATCAAATAAAAGAAAATATGCACATTGTTAAGATTTAAGATCATACCCCTGTCTTAGAAAAACACCAATATATAAAAGAAAACACAAAATCTTCCTTAATAATCCCTCTAATATATTGAATACATTTTATATTGAACTCAATACCTCCACAAGCTCACCTTTAAATACTTCAAATGATATATGTACATATGCGACATACAGGAGAGTGAAAACATGTAGAACAGAACATGTGGCTAAAACAGTTCAGCTACAGCAGAACGACTTTTTTACCATGGTGTTATTCTAGGAAGTTTTATAACTTTTACGTATTGTTATGAATTTAATTATGTGTTTCAATACATCTTATATTCCATATTTTTCTGGGGACCAGCGAAATTTTCTCGCGGACCATCACTTTGGTGACCGCTGCATTTAGACTCACATTTCAAAACATGTTGCATCATCTTACATGCAAACGCTCACAAATGCTCACTTGACGAAGGGAATTTCCCTTAGGTTCAGCATTTTTATTTAGCAGGTTCTAAGAGGTAACGTTGCAGAGTTAAAATAGTTTCCTAAGTAATGAAACATTTTCAAACTATTTAAAATACTTAAATTAGCACAATTTAAGCCTTTAAAGTTTAAAATAAATATATACGTATAATAACTTATACTAAAAACATACGTCTAAATCTAGTGATTTGCGAATATTTTGGCGAAGAATAACCAACCTTCATTTTACTTACTATTAAGATTTAGGTTTATGAAGAGGTGTTTTTAAGGATCAGCCATTCAATTTCTTAATCTCAAATATATTATTATGTAATACATTGTGTTTCACACACATACAAAAAGGCACACACAGTTAAATGTTTTTCCAACAGTTAAAGATTTGAAAATATGAGCACGCATATTTGAAGATTCTAATTTAAATGAAAATTTCTTCTTTAAAGAATCTGGTGGTAATATCAAAATACTTTGAATAACAACTTATTTAATCAGTTGATTCGAGTAAAAGTAATTTGAGATTTAAAATCCATATTAACACACTGATTGGATTGAATTTTAAATGGAAAAAAATATCATTGTGTACATAAGATGAATATTTTTGAAAAAAATATTGAATTCATCGATATAGTTAATACAAGTACATGAAAAAACAGTTGATCAACTAATTTACAAAAAATTAATGGTAACCTAAGATTTAAACTTTCAATAATACTTGTAAAAATGATATGTAAATAATCACGATGATGTCTTAGAAATTTATACTTACATCTCATCAAGGTGATTCATTCCTTTTAAAATATAATAAGTTTTACAGAAATAAGTTTTCTGTACTCTTAAACCTTAGCAACAAACAAGCATAGTTACGGAAAACACAAGACATGTTCTACAGCATATAAAAGGGCATTATTTTTCAAATTTACAAGATCAAATATACACGCTAAATTAATTTATATACACGTAAAATATTTCGCATCAAGCAGATTTTTATCGAAGGAGTTACTTGAGTTTGTAATAATTTATAAATGTATGTTTGTCAGGCCTGCTGGTAGAAAAAAGAAGTCATCATCTTCAAATATCAGTGATTTATTGTTGCTCCTGCACAAATATTCCAACATGGTGGCCACTTCGACAGAACAAAAGACAACCGGACAGAACAAAAGACATCAACAAAGCAAAGAGTCACCAGCCTCTCTTCTCACTTATTCTCCTATTTACGTTCGGAAGGTTCCCCGAAAAAGTTTTTGCTGTGATACGTAAGAAAATATTTCAAACAATAGCACAAATAGTAAAATCAATTAGGATATCTGATGCTTTATGTTAACTGATACTGTATAATGATCTTGACATGCATAGAGTGTGTCAACTCATAGTTCCCCACGTATTAAACGAGTACCAAAAATCAATTCAAATTTAGATGGATGGTGATTTAATCCTAGATGTTGACAAAGATCCTTTCTTTCTTGGCAGAACTGTTACTGAACACTAGAAATGGTGTTTTTTTACGACCCACACAATCCAAGAGAGCATTGGTAACTTGGAAATTCCAACATTCTTCGTAAAGGTAGAAATTCCGTCCAGATTGATGTAAATGAAAGGTAGTGCTAAAGGTATTTTTAATATCGAGGACATAGTGCATCTGAAAATTACACCTGTGAACAAATAATATGTAGATATCCTGTAACGTATGCATGAGTTTAACCGAAAGAAGAGATCAAAATTCTGGGCTAAACAGTCATGTGTCTTTTCGCATGACAATGCTCCCGCACACTGATCTCCCTCTTCATTACTGACTTTCCTGCAGAAACAAAAACAACTGTTTCTCCGCATCATCCTTACTCTCGTGATCCTGTCTCCTCCTTCAGACTATTTCCTAAACCAGCAAGTTGCTTGCAGGATCACATATTTCAATCTGCAGATGAAGTTAAAGTGCATCGCAGGCTGAATTAAAGGACATGGCTAAATTGGATTCCAGAAATGTTTCGACGTTCGTTACATTGAATGGCAGAAGTGAGTTGTTGTTCAAGGGTCTTTTATTCTGAAAGAGGATTTGTTTCAGTAAGTAAATTGGTAATATTTTTTTAAGTTATAGACTTGTCGTCCAACTGGTAAAGTGGTAAGTGACACAGACTGCGGTACCGTAGGGACTGGGTTCGAATCCCAGAGAAGACATGGATGTTTGTAAATGTATAGTACCTTTGCGGCTAGGAGGTACTCTAAATAGCCATTAGCTGCAAGTCCTCTCGTGTGGTTGGTGGAACAGGAAGAGAGGTGGAAAGCCCCTGTCCACCCTCAGGGGTTCATCCCTCTAAATTGGAATGGAACCGAGCCAAATCGTACTGTCACCTGCATGGTGCTGAAAGCTAAGGCTCACAACAGGCATAAAGCTTCTAGCCCTTAGCCGCGATGAATTTCATGGACCTCGATCTGACTACGTCAGGCTGGTGGCTTTAGTTACAACAACTGAACAACTTATAGACTCATCCCGAGAGCTTTTGAATCCTACCTCGTATATATATATATATATATATATATATATATATATATATGTTATGTTGTTACTTGGGATGAATTCGTAAACTGGGATTTGCCAGAATAATCTGTTTATTTTTAAAACAAGAATAAATAAAATTGAGAATAACAATTAATGAATGGAGTGAAACATTTAAACGCGCGTCGTAGCCTAATTGGCTTTCATTATTTTTTAAGAGTTATTACTGCTCAGCCGATGCGCGACTGCCTCTCTTGCGGTCCAAACGGATTCTCTGGTTCTGATGTTCCTTCGTCGCTCCTTTCCCCCGTCGGGGACATTGCCCTCTCTAGGGGGATGCTAAGGGGCTTGCAATAGTGCCTTCAACTTCACAGTCGGCCATCCTAAAAATGAGCTGACCACAGCGAAAGAAAATCCAAAATGTTGCAAGCAAACCTATAAAACAAAAATTGTAAACAGTGAAAAGAAAAAAAAATAACAAGTGCGATGCTTTCCAGTACTTCACACAGGTGTTGTTTTTCTGGAAGTAGTTCGTCATTGCTGCTCACAGCTATTCAAAAAAAAAGCTATAAAAAGGGAAAGAGAAAAATTTCAGTTCGTTATTCAAAGTTCTGTTCACAGAGAGTCACTGTGGGGGTACTCAAATTGCAGTCGTAAAATCGTCAGGCATCAGCGGTTGACCACCTCTTCATGAAATCAACAGCTGTAGATGTAAGATGAGGGCCTTCGTGTTGACCAACCTTTTCCACTTCATATCTATCATGGGGTTTGACGGTCTTAATTAGGTAGGGTCCGTAGAAATTGGGTCGTAATTTGAGTCGTGTTCGGAACTGGGTTCTTTTGATTGTCACTGGTTCGTCTTTTTTATATATGTGTTGTTTGCGTTTTTTAACGAAGTGGGCTTTACTCTTGTTTGGCTCTTTCAACTTCGTATCCAAAATGATGGAGTTAAGGAAATCACTCTGTCTAAGCAAAACATTTTTCTCTCTGGCAAGGGCTTGATTCTCATCACTATGACTTGTTTTATTAGCATTTCTTCCACTAGACTTTGACTTCTTAGCTTTCCGCTTGCTATGGTTAATTTCTCGTTCTTTAGTTGACTTCGATGTTTTAGGATTATCGTTTGATTCCGTTAGTGCGTTTACGATGAGTATTTTTTCTGTTAACGATGCACATTCAATTTCTTTCTCAACAAGTCGCTTTTCTGTAATTTTAAGTGTTTCTTGTAAGATCTCGTACTTTTCTTCAAGTTTAACTAACTTGTCAACCTTTTCTAAATTTGATTCTTCTAATTCATGCAATTTATCTAATAACGCCGTTTTTTCTAATGATAATGTAGATGTGTTAGATACGTGCATTTCTAAATTTTTACATTTATCTTCTGCATTTTTTAATTTTAGTTGTAATACTTCTAGGGCATTATCTTTTAATTCCGATTGGTTATGTGCCTTAAATACATTAATTAAATTAATAAAGTGATCCTTTTTCTTAGGTATTAATTCTATACCACTTGCACTAATTTTAAATTCAGTTTGTTTTAAAACATCAGTGCCAATAATTACATCAATAGTTGTTTGCGAATTGTCAATAACATAAATATCCGTCATAAATTTATTATCTTCAATATTAATAGTAGATTTAAAAGTTCCAAAGAGTTTAATTTCACTCTTACTGAAAGAAGTTAATTTTATTTTCGTAGCATTTAACGTCGGTCTTCCAAGAATTTGATAAACACTTTCGCGTATTAAAGTAATAGTACTACCCGTATCAATAAGAGCATCAAAATCATATCCATTAATTTTAACAGTTTTACGCATTTCTGATGAGGAATTGATTTCATTAACAACTTCACTAAAAACCTCATTAACAACTTCATTTTTAAAATCAGGTTTTTAAATACACACTGAGAGCTTTTATGACCAAATTGGTTACAATTAAAACATTTTAAACCTTTATTTTTATGGTAACATTCATTAGAAGTATGATTAAATAATCCACAATTATAACAACGTATACGTACATCACTCTTATTAACATTAGCATCATTAAATTCATCTTTATTATGAAATTTATTATCAGAACACATATTTTTATTAGATGTAGGAAAATCATACTGCTTAAATTTTGTACGCTTGTTTTCATTATCAATACAATAAGAATTATTTTGCATAAAAACCTTTTCATATATCTTTAACTTTTCTTTAAATTCTGAAATACTTTTACATGCATATAATATCAATTTATTATGGTTAGAATCAGGTATACCAGTTATACAATACATAATCAGGCTTTGATCGTCTAAATGAAAGTGTGCTTTTGAAGCAATTTCACGCATGGCCAAAAATATTCAAATAGAGATTCCGTAGGGCGTAATTTCCGTTTTTGCATTTCCTTGTGGACGTCGTAAGAACAAAATAAATCTTCAAATTCTTCAATTAATGCAGCTTTAAGAGAACTATACGTTAATATGTTATGGAGAGTTTGGATAAAAGTCTTTGCAGGACCTTGAAGCAAACGTTTAACACAAATAATTTTTTGCAAATCAGATATGTGTGGGATAAAAATAAAGTTTTCTTCTACGTCGCAAAAAAAAGCTTTAACGCTGTAATTATCATTTCCCGTAAACGACCTCATAGTTGAAAAAAGGTCCTTTAACAAAAATACATTCTCTTCGTTCCCTCTTTGGCTTTGATTTCGTTGTGTTTGAGGGAGGGGAACAAAACATCCTGCGGAGAAGGCAAGTGATAAATTGGCGGGGTGAGGGGTTGTTTATTCGCGTCGTTCGTAGATTCTAGCGAAAAGGGCGCCGAATCTTCGTCATCCGTCAATTGTTCGGTAAAATTATTTTTTAAAGATGCAAGATCTGATAAATTTTTAAATATATGCTCGCTTAATTCTTTGGCGCTTCCCGCGCAATTCAGTCCTAATATAGTGCAGACGGTAATAAGTTCAGTTTTCGTAAAGTCCTTTAAAATTTTATCCTTTCGTGCTTCAATGTCGTAATTCTGTGGGAAACCCGCGAATTTTTTAACTCTTTTCTAGAAGATTTACTGTAGGGTTCGTCATTAACAATTTTGTGCAGAAGTTGCACCGTTGAAGCAGGGGCCGTCTTTAATATGTTCGCAATAGCAGCAATTTCCTCTAGACAGACCATCGTAAATAAATATCTTCAGAACAATAAAGGAGTAAATTGGAATGGACTCACCGTTGATGATTTCGTCGTTGTGGTTTTCGTTGTCGGTTTCGTCGTTGAAGCATGCGTGGTCCACCAGTCTTGACTCGTTGTATTTTCTAGGGGTTTTTAATTTTAATTTAAGTTGAGGCCGAGCTCCCAAATGTTATGTTGTTACTTGGGATGAATTCGTAAACTGGGATTTGCCAGAATAATCTGTTTATTTTTAAAACAAGAATAAATAAAATTGAGAATAACAATTAATGAATGGAGTGAAACATTTAAACGCGCGTCGTAGCCTAATTGGCTTTCATTATTTTTTAAGAGTTATTACTGCTCAGCCGATGCGCGACTGCCTCTCTTGCGGTCCAAACGGATTCTCTGGTTCTGATGTTCCTTCGTCGCTCCTTTCCCCGTCGGGGACATTGCCCTCTCTAGGGGGATGCTAAGGGGCTTGCAATAGTGCCTTCAACTTCACACACACATATATATATATATAATACAGCAGTCAAAGAAATGTTTTTATAAAAGACAAGCTTATATAAAATTCCTTAAATATCCAGTTTAAATATACTGCATGCCATTTCCTCTATGTTACATGTACATTTTTTTAAAGTTTTTTCTTTATATGGCATTACTTGAAAATTTTTATCTTATTGAGAAATAAAATTTTTCAGAATTGTCCTACTTTTAAGGTAGATTTAACTGTTCTCGTAATTTATTTTCTATGTGAGCGGGTGAGGTTCAGTAGCGCAATGCAATGGCCCGTAAACAGGTACACAAAATATTTTATCTGAAATAATGGCATTGAATTTTTGAAAATGTTAATTAGTTTGTATAATATCATTTAATTTTATACTTGGTTTAGGGCTCGGTATAAAATTCAATGTCTACCATGCTAAAAAAAGTTAAAATATAAATAGAGTAAATTCATTCTATTAATGTTATGTTTTTAAAAGTTTTCACAAGAAAAAAGTAACACGTTGCAAAATTATAGTCGCTATTTTCTTTTCAAACTCAATATTTTCAAGTAACTTGAATTTGCACTCGTACTTATTGTTGTTAGTTAAAAACTTTTTACAGTAAATCATTGCCTTATAAATCAATTAGTGCAAGCCTCCCTTATAACAGGATTAGTCATAGGGAAATTATGTACTCAAAATATTTGTCCTTTCAATATGTCGAATTCTCAAAGTAACTGAACAACGATTATAAGAGATGCTTGTTTTTAAGGAGAAGAAAAATATAATTTGACGCACAAATAAACTTTCAAAAGAAAGGAACACTAAATTAAATTAACATGAAGGGTCTTTCGGAGAAAAAGTAATATAAAAACACCACAAGGCAATTGTAATTTAATTTTTACAGCTGCTTAAGTTTTCTAATGTATTTAAGGCTTGCAAGATAGTTCCAAAAAAGCCAAAAACTAACAATGAATGTGGTCTCCAGCAACTGAAAGTAATTTTTGGAATCGAATCTGTTTTTCTTTTCTATTGAAAGTGAAAATTGTTTCGTAGTAATTTTTTCTACTACGATGGGAAAATAAAAATCACAATTTAGGTACTTTTTTCTGCTTTTCTTCCTTCCTATTTTGTTAAATTAACCCTAAATTATTAAATATGTATAGTTTTTGTTCATAAAAACTTTTTCGCATAGGGACACATCGAAATGCTTACTTATTAATTTTGCAGATGCATTTACTTTGTCATATTTTTTTCTTCTTTTTATGAAATGCATGTCGATAAAAAAGAAGGCTTTTAAATACTAATATATGTGAAGTTGTTTTTTGTAGGCAGTGTTAGTATACATTTGTTTTAGATAAAAACTACTTTTTGTGATTCTAAGTACAATCAAAGCAACACTTAACACATTTTTTATATGTTAAAACTTTGCTTCGAAAATTCCCTATTTAAATGTAAAAAAGCAGAAAAAATGAGTTTTCCACACCATTTTCCTTAATGTTGAGACAACTCTGAACAAATAATTTTAATTTTTAACAATATTATGTGTACTTATTTACGACTTTTACTGATCCCATATGTAAATTAATATGATAACACTAATTGAAAAATTGTTATATATTAGAAATAAAAAAACTAAAATAAAAAGAAAGGATTGTGTTTGACACGAAATATTTTTGTCCCTTCAAACGTTCTCCACCAACTGTGTGACGATGATAAATAAATTTGTTAGCATATGTTTATATTTTTGATTTTTAATAAATAAATTTTAAATCCAAATATTTATGAAATTTTTGCAAGGCATTTAATGGTGATTAAGTTTGTAATTAAATGTTTTTATGGGCACATAGTTATACATTAAACTTTTTCTTAAACATTTTTTTGTTTCTTCAACACTTTAATGTTTTAACTAAACACTTTATGGTAATAATTATATTGTTAAGAATAAGAGTCATTATAAAGTTTAAGTTAGAAATATATATGTAGCTATCCTTTTTAAAATATATCTGTTTCCTTGAAGGGGGTCTTTCCGAATGTAATGAACAAATATTCACAAATAAATATTTATTATCTGTCAGTAACGATGACAACTCAATGCAGTGTACATCTTGTCTTTCTTACACTTTTTTCATATACACAATTACAAGCAAAAAAATGTATTAGAAGTTTCAATGCGAACATATTGCCTTTTTTCATAATCATAGAAGGGAAATATTCCGCCAAAGAGAATGAACGTAAGATAATGCAATTAATGAGCTTTTAATAAAATAATTTCAATAGCATTCAAAACACAATTCGATGGAGATGCAATTCAGCAAAAGGTAAGGTATAAGTAATAAGTAATACAGGATCATCCCTATTATTTAACTCTAATAAGTTGAGCCGGGTCAAAATAGTATGTAAGGAAACGCAATTCAGTCTGTCGGTTTCTCTGCTTTAGAAAGTTTGAACACACAAGTTGTCCATTGCTCCTAATGGACGAGTGAGTTAGAATGACATTAACTTCACACTATGAAGTGACACGAGGGCTGTTGGCGATTGATAGTTGCTACTGATGGGATTATTTCAGTGTTTCTCAAACTGTGGGGCGCGCCCCCTGGGGGTTGCGGTAACCCTGCGAGGGGGGTGAGAGCATATTGAAAATAAAAGGTTTAAAAAATAATTTTTTGGAATGAAGTAAAACAAGATGCTTTTTGACATAATAAAAAATACACATTTACACTGATATAATTTATTTTTATCATCTGGTGATCATCAAAAATAAAAGATTCCACTTCAAACGCTCATTAGCCACCTTTGATCCTATAACCAAATTAAACAAATATATTGTTTGCTTTGCGGTCAATATGAGAACGATGAGAGATTTTTTTTTTTACGTTTCTTTTAACCTAAAATATTATTTAGCTGACCTTCGAACTTATTGGTATGGTTATCTCCGTCTTTTTTTAGGGAAGTTGTAAATATTTATAATATATTTCTGTTTCATCTTTTTTCCATGTGAAAGAGTTTTATGATAGATGGATAAGCATGAGTATTCTGAAACATAATAATGCACTATGAAAAACGTTTTATACAATTATTTTTTAAAACATGCTACACTTTCCCCATGAGCAATTTTGTAGTTTTGATTGCTGTCGTGTACGACTTATTATGGTTTATAAATATAAATAAGCAGAATATTAAAAAAATTGGCATCTGTGATCCCTATTAAAGGAAGTTGAAACTGATCAAGCAATTGAAGAACCTACTGAAAAAATGCATATTAATCAAGATAGCGAAAGTAAATATCAGAAAAGCGTGAGACATGAAACGTTTGAGTTGATTTGAGTTAAGCTGGAAAATAACGTTCCTGTGTTGTTAGCGTAAAGTGTCTGTGATTTATGTCCTTTATTAAGGGCATGCACATTTGGAACATTTTCTTTGGTTTTATTGATTTTTCTTAAATTTTCTAAGAAAAATTGAAAAGTCCTTGAAAGTAGGTAAGTATATTTTCTCTTAATAAAATTATTCACTGGAATTGTGATTTTTATAGAGTATAGTAAAAATAACTATAAAATAAATTATAGTTTTAAAACAAACTAAAAAACACGCTTTTATAGTAAATCGAACTAAAAAGCAAAAAAAAAAAAATATTTTCTTAAAATTAAGATATGCAAAATTTAATACTTATCTTGTTAATTTGTACGGTTTATAATTATGATCGTATTGTAGCTTTAGCGTCAAAGTGCATTGTTATTGCATTCAGTACATTATTAATGTATAAGGGGGGCGCGATAAAAATTGTGATTGAAAAGGGGGGCGCCGGTAGTGAAAGTTTGAGAACCACTTGATTACTGGATGAAACATATTTATTATGAGATTAATTACACTAAGTGAAACTGTATAATACTTTTTTAAAATGGGAATGCCTAATTGAAATTTTGAAGATTTATGTGTGTGTGTGTGTGACAAATCTATACGGAACTTTATCACTAACATTCTGAGTCGTCTTTTTTAGGGAAATGTAATTCCCTACCTATTTCCAATCAGCTCCAAAAGGAGGAAATGATTCCTTGTTATGTAGATTAAATAAAGTATTTAAGTCAAACGGAATAGTACAGTTAGAGCAGTAGGAGAGAGAGATTGAAGCAGAAAGTTATATTGAAGTTAAATTTATTATTGAAGATTTCTTGTTGGATAATTTAATCTCAGAGAAAAGCTGAGCTGAACTGCAGTGTTGTAAATATTAATTAAAGTCTCGTTAAAGCTTGTTATTACGAGTGAGATTAAAATTAAATATTCAATAAGAACATTAAATATAAATCTGGGATCTCTTATCGTGGTAATCTCTGCGTGTTCGATATTTTAATTTTTAATTAATTGGATCATTAAATATTTATGTTTATTTAAAGGAAAGTATCTTTTAAACCTCATAATACTATTTAGATATATTTGTTATTAAGTCTGATTCTATTTGGGAAAGATAACCAAATAAAGAAAGTTATTTATAAAAATGGCTACTGGCTCTTATCTGACTCCTATTTATTCTCGTTCTCAAAGTGAGGTCCAAGGGGACCTTCACATGTGTTCCTGTACTTGGACTATTTATATATTTGTACATAGAGTTAGAAAGGCAATTTTTTTTGTACAAGAAGTGTTTTTAAATATTTTTGTTTATAATGCCGCGAGCGCGTTTTAATAATTTTCAAGCTTTAATTATACCTTTAATTATTCAGTAAAATGTCTCTTTTGTAATATTTGAGAATGCATTAAAGGAGATGGGACTTGTTATTAATGTGGACAAAAGAAAGTTATTGATTTCAACTGATAAATCTCCGGATATGTCTATGCTTAGGTAACTATGCTTTTGAAACTGTAAAACAGTTTACTTACTTAGGAATTCTTATCTCAAGTAGCAACGATCTGAAAATTGAAATATACAATAGAATTTGTTTGGCTAATAGAAATTGTCAGGGCCTAGGAAACCAATTTTCAAGTCTTAAGTTTATTTCTATAAACATCAAGTTGAGTACACATAAAACTTTTATCAGGCCTATTGCTCTGTATGGAAGTGAGTGTTGGACCTTCAATAAAGCAGAGGAAGAAAATTTATTCATTTTTCAATGAAAGTTATTAATCCTTGGATCTATTCAAGAGAACAATGAGTGGATAATTCTTTGTAATCATGAAATTCACAGGAAATATGGCAGGACTGACATTGTGAGAAATATAAAAGCATCGCGTATTAGGTGGCTGGGCCATCTATACAAAAATTTCGACGCTTTTCCTGCCAAAAAAATAACTTTTTCGAAAATTGAAGGGAGTGGACGTAGATAAAGACCACCTACACGATGGTTAGGTACTGATCTCAAACTAATGGACATCAACAAATGGAAGGTCGTTGTAATTGATAGGGTCAACTGAAGGTGGATCAACGTTTCAAACTTGGCCTGTAAAAGGCTGTTGAGTTTATGAAGAAAAATAATTAATTACAAATTTAAATAAGTATAATTTTTATGAGTTTTAATTCATCACTTTTCGTTTCGAGTAAAGGATAAATTTTACGCTTATATATAATAGAATAAAATGCTAATTTATAAATTTATATTCATTAAAATAAATTTAATGTCAAAATATATTTCAGAAAAGGCAATAAACAAGCTTATATTTTTAAAAAAAAGACTTAACTATTGAAAGGCAAAGTTTGTAAATATTGTTTACAAAAACTGCTGCAGCAAATTTCAAAAAAAAATTCGAAAGGGACACAACGATGAAGAGAAAAAATATCTACAGTCTAGTTGTGCTAAGCTCAATTTAATTAGGAAGAGTAACCACACAGGAGAAATATTTCTTGCTGCATAATTAATGAGCAAATATTTCTTTGTAGATAATTAAAACGTTTTCATTAAGAAGCACCCTATGTCTGTTATGATTATGTGTTTGTGGAACTTGTAATTCCTTTGGCACATTTCCCAATTTTTTTCATTTAAATCCTAATAACTCACCTTATCTATCCTATTCATAACATTTAATCATTGATTTTATGTTTCTCTTTCATATATCTCGAAGCCACTGTGATTTAAGGATTTTAAATTCAGACATTTTTAATTACAAATTAACATCTTTATAAAATATCGTTAAGAAAACTCAGCATTGTAAGAATAACTACAATTACTTAGAAAAGGCTTTTTTGCGGGGGGGGATTAATTTTTAAGATCTAGCTGAAGGCACTGAAACGAAAAGCATTTGCTTTCTATAATTCTTCAAGCGAATAAATCACTTGTGAGGAGAAGGATTATTATGCCCGGAAGTGCTTCAAGTTCACTTGCAGAAGACAATTGAGATCCAAGATGAGAAGGAAAAGAATTTTGAGAGGTCTTATTTCTTACTTCAAAACAGAAGTATAAATCTACCAGTAACAAAAAGCTTCCAATCACTTACTTAAAGAAAATTACTTATATGAAATTATTTTAAGTGATAAAATCTATAATTTGTCAGCACCTTTTGCTTTTTTATGGAAGTGTTTTTTCTGAGACAGATTGAAACAGTGAATATGAATAAATGGTTACAATCTTTGCGAACTAATTGTAAGTTTATTTTAATTTCGCATCGTAAATTTATCTCAAGTAAACACATTTTTATTATAAATAGTGAAGTTTTTGATGTACTTTCTTTATCTAATAAGCAATAATGCATATTTTTAAATAGTAGTGAAACATGTAGATATTATATGCCATACTGCCTTAAAATACATAATTCTGTTACATTTCGAGCTATTATATATTTTCTGAAAGTTTTTATTTACAATTTTAGAAATATTTTCTAGTGAATTTACTAGTTAAAAAATAGTACTAAGTTAGTATGTGAACGACTTCCCCCTGAAATCGCTCCCTCGCCGTCCTGCCTACCTAAGGCTGTGGGAGGAAACAAAGCATGACCAGAAACTCCCTTATTAATTATTATTTATTATTCTTCAAGCACACTATTTAACCCCAAGTTAAGCCACAAGAAGTTCTAGGAGTGATATAAAGAAAACAATTAACCCTAAGTGAACAAGCGCGCAAGTAACATTTCAATTTAACCTAACAAATATCAGACTATAAATTTTCTCAATCCACTAAATAAACACAGTGTGTAAATCAATTAAATATCACCTTCGTTACGCTGTAACAGATTATCCGCTTCTTCTCCCCTACAAATAACAAATTCTGACTTTATATACTTTAACTAATCTACATATCAGGGTTTCTTCTTGAGAGGGATGCTCAAGCTGTAGAGAATTGCTGAGCAATGACGCTTGTTGACTGCCGTCGGCCTCTTTTCACCTGCAAGATGATATATCGGTCATCCCCTTCAGTTCTCGTTCTCGGGCGGCCACCACCAACCTTTCTAACAGCTGTACCTGTGGTTTGGAACGCAACGACACTTTTGTTGATTCCAAACTCTGCAGCTACACTGGGGACAGTACGCCCCTCCTCCAGCTTTCCGATCATTCTTCCACGTTTGAAGTCATCCAGGTGATTTCTTCTAGCCATATTTCACGAACTGACTCACTGGCACTTGCAGCGAATATGTTGAATTGCGTCTGCGTCTCCTTCATTTTATTTTACTGTTGAATAGCACGCGCCGACATCACGCGTTTTGCATACGCTCACGTCGCTTCTAACGTTTCGTTCCTGATATTTGCATACGCATCACGTTTCTACTGATTTACGTGTTTACTGTACTGATCTCTAGACCTCCTTTTCTGAAATTTCATGGTTATCTGCTTAATTTTTACATTGTTGCTTAAGTTTTGCACACACACACACACACAAGTGTAAATTCCCAATCATCCAATCTTATGCTTTAAGCATGGTCTCATATTTTCAAAACAACCTTCAAATAGTTCGGAGAACTGTGGCAAGAATAATTGAAACTACATTAGTGATAAAAGATGGCTCGAGCACATACCGACGGAGAGATCGGAAAAAAATGGACCTATTAGTGTAACTTTGATTACGGCATATATGGATCCTGAATACGTATAAACATAACAGTATTTAAAATAATTTAATTCTTTTTAAATTTTAGTTCGTAAAATATAAAGAAGTAAGTGAGATACATAAACACAATTTAGGCTTAAAAATCCTGGGAATTTCTGTACAGTTATACATAGACAAGTTGAAAATAAGTATTGGAAACAAAAATGATAATCACTCAAGCATGACCACACCATACACGGTTTTTAACAACAGTGAAATACAAGATAAATTAAATAAAGAAGAGAAGTCTTAAATGTGAATGAAGAGTGACGCTGGTAAAACGAAAAGTAAAATAAACTGGGAAATTCTTTCTTGGTGAATAGCAATAAAAAGGCCTACAAATCAGTTACTTTTGCCCTAAATGTGGAATAAAGTGTTCACTGTCAATAGACTCTCTTACCTCAAAAAATATAAATGTATTGTTGAAATACCTTTTGTACCTCTTGTTTTTCATATTAATTAAACATCATAATTCTTTAATAAGAAAATAAAATTTACAAGACATTTGTTAATAATATTTGGTAACTTAAAAGTAAGTTTTATAGAGTGTAATGTGGAAAATCAGATTTTTTTATAATGGCAAAAAAATGTATCGTCTTTTCGGTTGGTTGCTGAATACATTAATGGTTAAAAATAACTTGATATAGTTATCTTTATATTCTTAAAAATAGGCATACTTTTTTTTATTGAAATCACAAAATTCAGTCCAATATAGAACATTCTATTTTGTTGGCAGTTGCTATCTTATTTCTGTAGTTTCCATATAAAAACCAAACAAAATACAAAGCGTGTTTTAGCTAGACTTTCTTCATTGTTCTGTAGATGGATTTTGCAATCTGTTAACAGATATTCATGACTTGGCGAATTTAAAGGTTAACACGCTTCTTTTTATCATCTGGAGAAACTCTAAACTCTGCATTTTGAAATTCACTAAACCATTTCCTTATAAGATAACTGCCAGAATACCAGTACGCTACATTGATTTTACGATATTTTTTAGGGGTGGCTTTCCATTACCTCCATCCCAAATTAAATGCCTTCCCTGAACCATTTGCAAAGTCTGCTTATCTTTTTATATGGAAGAGGAATGCGAACGGGATCGGATTGATCAGAAGGAAAAATGATACATGTTGACATCAACTATAGTATGAAACACAATCGTCATTAATATAATCAGTATGATATTGAAAAGTGTTTGAACAGAGCAAGAAACTTTACATTGTGATAAAACTTCATACGTTAATAAAATAATTCCTATGAAAAAAGAATGGTTAAAAATCGACAATTTATCGTCAGATAAAGACAATTGGCTATAAAAAAACAAATTCTCCAGTTTATCCTCAAATTTCTGTTAAGACCGTAGAAAAACCTTTTAAGCCTTTGAATTTAATGTTATACAAAGGCACATACAAAACATGGATAACTGTTTATGAAACACTGTTTCATCTGTCATTAACAACTGGAAAAACAACGATTCAATGTATTTCAAGCAAAAAAATTCGCGAAGACGTAGCTGTTTTTAAAAATGTAAGTTGGCCATCATGTGTTATGGTATGGACGGAAATGTCTTCTCAAGGCTTAACAAAAACATTTTTCGTAGAACTAACCTTTAAAATTGATGCTGAATACTATCAGAATAAACTTTTGAAACACTTGATCAAAAACAGTAAACATTTTACCCTCAAGGAAACTTTGTTTAGCACCAAGATTCTGCACAAAGTCATACTATAAAATCAACTATAAAATAACTAAGAAATTAAAAAAATAAATTCTTTAACTCCTGATAAATGATTATTACTATCCTCAGTCGGTGTTCCTTGCAATTATTTTTTATGGGAAACTTTAAAAAACAATAATATATATATAAAGTAAAAGCATTTCAAGGGCTACAAAAAGCAATTTCAGAGAAAGTTGGAAAAATACCCCAAAAATGATCGAATTTTTTTTACCTTACCCAAAAGTTTACGAAAAGTATACTGAGCTAGAGGAAACAACATTTAAAATTCCATGTAAATAACTTTAATCAAAAAAAAATTATGATCCTCTGAAATTGGTCACACTATTATGAATCAACCGGTACATAAATCTTTAAACATCAGAGTCGGAATTTGAGATCCTAAAATTCACTTTCTCTCATTGGGATGTCTAAATACATATGATCATCATTTTTTCTCCATTACACGAAAGTACAGGGATGATCACATGCCGGATAAAAATTTTCTTCACAATAATTTAAAAATGACCCAGAAATCAAAACTAACACAGAGTACAAAATATAAAAAAAACTGCGTTAGCTTCAAATAGGATTATTAGTAATAAGATAATTGTCATAGGCGTTTGGCGTTTTGATTTACATCAGTTTGATTGGAAAATATTTTACCCATTTTATCCCTTGGACAACAATACCCCACACGGAAGCATACACTTTGTCACATAAAATATATGCATCAAGAAGAAATCAAAATACTATCACGAAACTTGGCAGAAATGTAGCCTGGTAAGATATATGCTCATGATTAAAATTTCAACGCCCATGAAACAAGGGTGAGCGCGTCATGCGCATATGAGATGTGCAACTGGGAGAGTTTAAAATAATGTTTGGTCGTGCCATAGGGTTATTCAAATGAATCGGTCCACTGGGATGGATGATATTGTGACTAGAGATGCCTTGGAGACACAACCGATGACAGTACGATATGATAATTGTTCGGTGTTGGCAACAATAGATCACTGAATGGATAATCTACCACGTAGAATGTCAATTCGTCCGAGGAACACAAATACGAACGATTAGCAGGCAATCCTAAGAGTGTCCACGTCCTCATCAACAACGTCGATATAATTAGATAGAGGCTATTGAGAGAGACTTCCTTTTAGACATGCGACAAAGATATAAGGAACCAATGCTTATTAAGACGCCTACCACTGTCTCCATATCATAGGCAGTGTTAATTAGACCTTTGCCTACTTAAGGCTAGCTGGAGTGTGATCGACAGGAGGCGTATGAGCTTCAGCGATGGATCCTGCAGTCTCAATGCTGATGACCAGCGTATACGCGTGTGGAGGCAGCTATCCTCCAGTCCGATCCGGCGTTTGTTGTCAAGAGGCATACGGTGATTACATAAGGTGTGACAGTGTGGGGGGTGGATTTGTTGGGACATGATCACCTCTAGTTGTCCTTCGACGCACTTCCACGATATGCAGTTACACGGACGAGATTTGTACGCCAGTTGTACATCCTTTGCAATTAGATTTCTCAGGTGCCACTAATCAGCAAGACAACGATTTTTCCCACACTGCGTGACTTTCCCAAAAATGTTTTAAGTGATATAATGCACTCAAGTTGCCATCCAGAACATCATATATCTTGTCAATAGCGTCTGAGAAGTGCATCGAAGGCAACTGCAGCCGTCCTGAAACATAAGCGAATTAATCCTTTTTCTATCGATGGTACTTATAATTACCACTCACTTTAAAATTACATAGAATAAGCATTTTTTCGAATATTCTGATGATACTTAGAAGGAATATTCTTTAAAATACACTTTTCCACTATATATGGCAACACGGGTTATATAAGGAGTATTTTAGCGGGGGAGACGAATAGTCTTATAGCTAAAATGGCATTTTCAATGGATTGCGAAGATTATCATTTTCGTTCCGAAAATATAGTTAATGCCAAAATTTAAGCGTCTTATTTTTTGTATGCGAATGAAGACCTTAGAAAACAATTTGACTATTTATTTTAAGTGAACTGCGTTTATAATTAATTTTATAGTTGAATACCTTTAATTAATTAATTAGCTCTAACAGATTAAATTTACCAAAGTTAAGTATTTTGTTTGTGTATAAACCTTAATTTTCAATGTAGTGTTCCAAAAAAAAGTATTACATGAAGCAAACTGCACTAAATCATAAGGCGGTATATAAAGGGTTAACTACCCACTTTCAAAGCTTATGACATTATATTCCGCAGGAGGTCATAGGTGATCTCGCTGATTCAATGCCACTCCATGTTTCAGCTTGTATAGATTCCAGAGGTGGATTTACTACCTACTGGGATTTGTAACGTTTTTCTTGCCATATATTCTTACTGAAACAATATTTTCTTCTTAATTGGTTTATCTTCTCATGCACTACATACATATTAAGTTTCATGATAGTACCACGCTTCCTTTCCGGTGCATATATTTTTCTGACCGAGTGTATTTGAAAATTACAGGATTTCTTTCATACTCGGTTGATATACACATTTCAAATTTTAGGCAAAATGTTCAAGAAAAAATGCAGTCAACTCTTACACACAGATCAGCTTATACTCGGAGATATATGGCAATAAATCTTGGGAATAGCATATTTATTTGGCTGAGTTTGAGCATTGAGTGTTCTATAATCTTTATAAGACCTGATTGTTTCATCGTGTTTTTCCATCTTAATGTCCATCGACCATGAATAAGTAGAGTTATACTGTTATCAAGAATACATTGAGGTTCTTAGTTGGCTATTTAAAGTTTATTAGGATCTAACTGTCTTGACATGGAATAGATTGACCTTCAATGAAAGAATTAGGATTAATAAGTTGAATTTTATAAAAATATTTCATATTCATTTACTTCTTTTTCAATGTAGTTCCTTTCAAAAGCATAATAAATTTCACTCACCTACAATTAATCTCTCTTAAACAATAAAATGAAAAATTATTTCAGAGTAAAAACTCATAGAAAATTAGATCTGACTGTTCTAAAAAGTGAGTATAATCTATTTTAATTTATTACAAATCAATTTATTGCATTATAATTTCAAACAAACTAAAACACGAACAATTCGCTAAAATATTTAAATAAAAATTTTAACAAGAATAAAAAAGTGCAAAATGCTCAATACATGGTGCTTAATTCTATATTATACATATTTCTATTAAATAAAGACGAAAAATGAGAGATGCTTTCTAAACAGGACTTACAATTATAGTTAAATATGATCTCGTATTATCTGTTTAAATGTTCAAAACAGGGGCGTAGCTACAGCCGAATCAATGATACGGGCCCACAAACTACAGGGTCGCCAATATGTGTAATTACAGTCCCACTAACAGGGCTCCCACATCTAAAAAAGAATCCTAAAGAAATTTTGATACAGGCCCCTCTCAGAGATAGCTACGCCAGTGGTTCAAAATCATTCGTCACAGTTATATTTTATCTTTCATTCGTTTCGTAGATTTCTTCTTGTATGTTGAATACTGAGACAATTTCAATGCAAAATGAGAGGCAGTTTTAACGTGCAATAAAATATTGTTATGTACTATGTTTAGTTTATAATAATTCTGAATATTTGGTATTAGTATCGCAAATATTATAAAAATATTTTTTCGAAATTTTTTCAAAATAAATTTTATTTTTATATGTAATATATAATATAAATTATTTTATTAGCACATTAGTTAAAATATAATATATACTTTAACATTTTTACAAAAAAAAATAAACTTTTGGTTATATTAATGTTTGTTTTTATATGATTTTCATTAGAGTTTGCATATTAGACGAATGATAGAAAATATATTTTCTGGTATAGTTTTTTTGCAAAAAATGTTTGCTGAAAAATATAATTATTCTAATGTATAACAAATTAGTTTTCGGGAAAATGTAATTACCTAACTTTGTTTGAATGCTTAAAAATTGTGCTTTTGGAAACACATGTGAATGCTTAAAAAAATAACGTTGAAAGTTTTTGTTAAGAAGTATATTTTTTTGTTCTTTTAATTGAATAACCTACACATTAAATAAATTCTTAATTTTGGCAACCGAATATAGCATTAAACTATGATAAAGATTTTTTCACATTTTATAAATGCAGGGTTCTACTCGAACTGAACTTTTGACTTTGTACGAAGTTTGTATTTGCCACACACCACACTCAGTAAATTGTCAAAAAAGATATACCATGAGAAATAAGATTTTGCTTTGAGAAAAGGATTTTATGTATGATAAAATTTGAATACCATAGGAAAAACTTTCCGTGCATTAGAATAAAATAGGAAGTACTGCAATGGCAATTAGTTTTTCCGGTTCTAAAGGAAAAATGTGTTTCTAAGCAAATATGCCTCAAAATTTCACACAACAAATAAGGGTGTCATCAGAGCAAAAACTTTCATTTCCCTCTCCATATATATTTATAAAATGTTTATTCAGGAATCAAATATAGAGATTTATTCGACAAATTTATTATTTTTCGGAACAGTTTTGTAAATATTCATTTATACATATATATGCATATATATACATATATATATATATATGTATGTATTTGCATGCATGTATTCTTTAAAATTGAAATATTCAGCCAAGGCTTAAACATATAGTTTTTTCTAAAAGGATTTCTCATGAAAAAGATGTGTTGGAAGTATTAGAAACTTGGTATATAAATAAATATCACATTTTTTAGTTTAAATTTAATTTTTATTATTAAAATGTAATTACATATTTATATTGATTTATTCTTATCATTCTATAATTAGATCAATAGATTGTCATGAATGGACGTTTATAATTCGTATTACTGCTTTGACAGTAAGGAAATATTCAGAAAGCAGAACAATCGTCTTAAGATGAAAAAAATTCACCATTTTATTCTGGTATAGAACACTTATTTTCCCCAAATTCTTTGTATAAAAATTAAGTTATGTATCCATTTTCACAAACTGTTTTCGGAATAAGACATAAATTGATCAAATGTCACAACATAATAAAACAAAATTCAATACAATATATATATATAGCATTGAGAAAAACATTTTCATTACTGTTTCATTAGGATGCACCATTTTTTCTTTTGTAAGTTTTATTTTCTTTAACACTCTAGAAAACTTGCTTCCACATGAGACGTTGGTACTCATAATTTTGACACTATATATATATTACGCGACTAGTAAAAAATGTATATCTTAATAGTTGTTTTGAGTATAGGTATGGTATGTGCTCACAAATATTATATAAGTAAAATAGAAAAACACTTTTAAGATGATATGAAACTGTAAACAGCTTACTTTGTTTACACCTCATATACTTATAATTGCGTAGTTTGTAGGATTGATATGTGACCTTCCTTTGCAAGAATAACATACTTTAGTTGCAACATATCTGTGACATGTTTTCTATCTAACGTTTCGTACGCTTATTTAGTTTTCCAGTTCACATTTCATTGTCATCCCCATTCATCCTTCTTTGCCAAGAACATGCAAATATTTGTTTTAAATCATATTGACGTTCGGAATATTGCCACATATAATTGCATTCATTTTGTTTAAAAATGTATTTAGTTTGCGTGTATGCAAGTAATTTGCGCAAATGGTTTTCATTTTGAGAAATGAAATTTTGTGTCCTTATTTACAAATCCTTAACAATGTAAGGTTCATATTTTTCTACTTTTTATCTAAAAATTTAATCTTACATCTAAATTCATTTAATAACTTAAGGGATGTTTTCAAAAATTTTCAGAAACCCGTTCAGGACCAGCGAAAAAAGTGGTCCCCCAACCCCCCTTGTTTCGGGAATAAATGTACGTAAGAACCGCACGTACGTATTTCAGCCACAATCATAAAAAGTTAAATAAAAAAAATTGTAAAAAAAACATTATATATTCAGATTATACTAGTATTTCTCAAAGTGTGGGGCACACTTCCTTGGGGGGGGCGCGATATCCCTACAAAGGGGTCGCGTGCATATCGAAAATAAACGAATTAAAAAAAAATAATTCACTGTAATGAAGTAAGAAAATACTTTCTAACATACTTAAAAAATACACAGTTACACTGATAGAATTTATTAGTATTACTTCATCAAAAGTGAAGGCTTTCATTTCAAAGCATTCATTAGCTATATGATTCTATAACTAAATAAAAAAACATGACATTTTGTTTAATTTGCTGTAATCCCACGATGAGAGATTTTTTTAATGATTTTTTTAAACCAAAAAATTTTCAGAGAAAAGACAAAACCCAGACCTAGAGAAACATTCTAGGAAGATAAAAAATTAATCTGTTTGACCTTCGAACTTACTGGTATGGCTAGTTCGCGTTCCTTTTTTATGTCTTTATTTTTCATTTAGGGAGGCTGTAAATAATGCGCCTATACTAAATAGTTATATGACGTTTTGAAAAGCACAGAAAGCACTTGTAAGGATTATTTGGCCAATATTTATTTTTATGAGTGCTCTGAAACATATAATCATGCTGAAAAACGTTATATGTAATTCCTTTTTAGAACTAACAATCATAGTTTTACATTGATTACATATTGAAACTGGGAGCGGTCACGAGGTACAGAGTCAAAATTGCAAACATTTGAACAAAAAATGACAATTTTGCTTGCAGATATCATTCTTGTAACGTTCGTGAAAGGTTTATGTGATTTGTATCCTTTATTAAGGTCGCGTACTTTAAAAACATTTTAATTCGGTTCTAATGGAATTTTTCTCAAATTATCAATGAAAAAAATGTAGAAAGTAGGTAAGTATACTTTCTCTTAGTTAAATTATTCACTAGAATTGTGATTTTTATTGTGTACAATAAAGATGCTTGTAAGAAATGTTCTCAGAATGACTCCGTCACCCCGCGCGGCTATTACCATCATTATTGAGATCGCGTCTTCTCCGGGGATAAAACATTTTAAAGTGTTACCATTTTAAATATTAAAAATAACACAATTATTCTTTATCAGAATTTTACATTCTTTTACATTTTTTTAACATTAATAACAAATGCTAATTTGTGAGGATTACAATAACAGTTCGTTTAAATCTATTTATAATATGAGTATTCATTAACCCTCCAAGCGGTAGGCACGAAAATTCCGTCATTGTAAAGATACTTCAAAAATGCACTGCACGGGTTTTTTTGCCTTCAAGTAACATTTTCAAAAGCGGATTAGCCGCACTTTTCTGAAATCCTTTACCCCTTTAAAGGTTTAACACCTTGAAAGATAATTAGGGACGGTGGAAGCAACACAACAGGACACTGATAGGAAGTTTTATGGCTCGCAGGGAACCCGTGTTTTGAACCTGGAGCAATCGTAAGAAATCGGGGGAAAATTTCTTTACACCCCAGGAAATGTTGGTTTTTTAGCTTGTATTTTAAAAGTTTTGAAAAGTCCCAACGCATAAGTAAAATATGTTACAATTCCCTTTTGGATTCATATTAATTTGAAACTGTAACAAGTTGGGGCGTCTCAGGGCAACATGATATTTTATATAGTTAGACAAATTACCTTTTTTAAAGTATATTCTTTCGCTTCATTTTTCTTATCTTAATCAATGCTTTCAGTTTTTGAAACATGATTATTTCATTATAAAATGCCAAAAAAATTAATGAAACACCAAACACTTTAAAATTTGAAATCTTTTCAACTTTCTAACCACTAAAAATGAATAAATTTAAACTTCATCAAATAATTTGAAACATTTTCTTACACTTTGATAAAAATAATAACGAAAAAAAAACTAATTAAGATTTATTAGTTTTTTTTTAGATTTCAAAGCGTAAGTGTTCAGGGAAGTTTATGTACAGTGCCTAGTTATATATTGTTAAAATACACCGAATTATATTTGAATTTTAAGTGCTTGAACTTCAGTTTACATCAAAGACAGCATGAATGAAGATTTTCCCCGATTTTTTTATAACTTCAATGTTTGAATGAATGGTAATCAAAAATATACGGAAACATTTACAGTAGACATTTATGCATATAAATAAACATACAAATCAATTTTAAATTCGACCTATTCAAAAACATTCGAATTAATCTTCAAAAATATTGATTTATGCAAAATATCTCAACATTTATCTTTTTTAAAGGCTAACTGAATAAGTAATTAAAATCTGGATATTTTTTTTGAAATCTCGACCGTATAAAGCAAGACATTTTATGTTAGAAATTCCATTTAAAATTTCGAAAAAAAAATGTATCGCGCAGATAAAAATTATTTACCATAAGTTCTAGCAACTCTTTGAGTATAATATAATTTTGAAATTTTATTATATAGCTTCTTTGGGTTTTTTTAATACATTTCGAAGCTTTCATACAATTCAGTTGAAAACTGCATGCTAAGAGCAAAAAATATACTAAAAAAATCGACGAATATACAATAAAGATTTACATAAAAGCAAAACTGAGAAGCTAAAGCGTAGGAATGAAAAATTTTGAGTATATCTGAAGTAGTTTTCAAAATATTTATTTTAAAGTTCAGAAAACTTGTGTGCGTTATGTTATACTTAATACTATTTAAAAAAATGGTTAAAATAATATGTTAATAATATTCATGTGATCGTGTGATGACACATTCATATACTATTAAAAATTATAATGGTCATTGATGCGAATGTCAAGAATTTTATGTCATTTTAAATTCAGACAGTAAGATATTGAAGTAAAAAATATAAAACGACCATCTAAAATACATGAAAAATGCAGTCTGCTATAAAATGATCTTGACAAACAAAATATGGCATTTTCACTTACTACGGCAGAACCGGCTTAGTCAGGGACGATCTGAAAAAGCAGAAGGGGAACCGTGGATTTGATGGATGCCGCTCTAGCTTTTAAATCTCTCAGGAAAAAAAATATATATAAATTACAAATGCAAAAACTAAGTCTAGTAATTTTCCATACATTTTTATAACAACGAATTGTGGAATTGGCTCCCAATACTTTGTTGTGTTTGACAATATCTAAGGTAACCAACCATACTTTAGATAGATTTGCACTATTTTTTCGTAACTGTATTCCTGTTAAAATTAATTCGTGCAGCCAAAATACACTTTTTGCACTCTTAAAAATTTATGTAAACTATAACAGCTAATTTTAATTTATGCAAATTGTGAAATGTTCATAATTAACCATTTGCATATAAAAAGTTTACATGAAAAAAAAATTTGGACTCCCACATTCATTAGGGAATTATATAAGATTCTAACATTAAGTATTAATTTTCTCCGAATAGGGTCGAGTGGTAGTGTATCGTGCTTCCACACTACAGGTCTTGGGTTCTATAAACGGGCTGAACAAGGTCGACTCTACCTTTCATCCCCGCTACATTGGATCGCTAAATGAGTACCAAGCTTGCTTGGTGTCTTAAACGCTGAAGATCTCTCTTCAGACAGACCACCAAATAGGGACATCTGTTCATGCACCTCAGCGCCCAATGGTCACGTAAGTTGAGATGGGCATAGTAGTTCCTGGCCCTCATGGATTGTTGTGCCACTGAGTTTGAGTTTTAAGTTTGAGGATTGCCTCACTTAGGGGATACCCCTTAGATAAACATGTATTTCCACTCATTTGCAAATGAACATTTTTCTTTCAATTACGTTTATTTCAGAAGGAAGCTTGATTTTTCAAATGTATTTGATTAATAACATGTATATTTGTGTATTATATATGAAAATTTTGATCAATCCAGAATTACATGTTTTTTGCTCCTCTAAAAGCTTTTAGGATTTTTGAACTGACCTTACAATCTATATACGTTTTATAGTAGTATATTTAAAAATGATAAAGACATATTTAGGAATGTGTGAGCGTTTATCACTCGTTTATAAATATAAAAATTGCATTCAGCTACAGTTTTTAAAATGTAACGAAATAAGTGGAGGAATAGGATGTTTACATATTATGGGAAAATGACTACAACCTAAGGATGATAAATGCTTTTTATTGAACAAGATGTAGGATGAAATATCTAAATTATACTAAACAGCAAAGGAGAAC